>SSNR01001138.1:6459-22699 GCA_006937965.1 Callopanchax toddi
GCTGTGTAGAGCTCTGTCCCTGAACTTCATTTACAACATTCAACATCATTAGTCACTACTTCATGCAATTACTGTTGTTAAATAAGACATTGGGTTGACACAACATAATGTACTGAAAATATGAATTAGCCAGTTTCTAAATCATACCATTTGGAACTGGAGTATTCAAAGCAGCTCTCAGCATGGAGACCAAATTGAGAGCTGCATCACGTACCTGGTTCTGCAAGACAAGAGAAAAATGACCATCACTGCTGAAATGAAGAAATCTAACTACTTGGATAAAAATGCGTTTGGATCATAACTCACCTGTTTTTTCCCGTTCCAATATTCTGCAACATCAAAGCTGAGTGTAGGCAACTGGACACACACAAGTCAACACTTGGTTACTCAGCAAGTAAAGGAGAAATATAGAAATAGAACGTAATTCACTATATTTTACTGCCTAGAAATATTTCGATCATTTTGGTAACATTTCTAAATAATAATTCAGTTCCTCGGTTAGAATATGGGCCAATATACAGTCACTGCCTAAACGCCACATGTTTCATCAAATCTACGGTCCCATAAAATTATTTTTACAACTTAAGTTTCATTCCTCTGAATTCCATTTATTATTTTTCTTAAATTTTAACCTTAATGTCGTGTTAAATGTTGCATTATAAAAACATCGGCAATTTAAAAGGGAAATATACATTTTCTTAAACGGACAATGCATGCAATGTATGCAATGTATTTCTAAAAATGTATTGAGCTAACAAGAAAACTGATCTGTAAGACAAAGTCTGTGGTCAGCGGTTTAATCTGTAATGGTAACAGTCTGATGCATACCAGGAAAAACAAAGCTCATGATAGCTTTACAAACCAGCTGAGTAAAGAACTGGTTTTGTTGAACAAAGCCTTTTATCAGCACGACTTACGTGAACATCTTCCACTGCAGCAGCCATGTTGGAATGTCGGAGTCCGTGTTCAGGTAAACAACTGTGCTGTCAATCAAAGTCCAAGGCACTCCTATGTAGGCAAGATCTTTTTTTAAAGTAACCAATCATGTAAGGGCCGGTGAATCCTTGGTACCCGCCCCCAAACTGACAAAATTAATTTCCGCGCGCGAGCAGAATATTCACTCGAGAGCAAAGCAGCATGCGCGCGCGCGTGTCAGCCACACTCACGCTCATGAGAGTTTCATTCTGCACGCACGAGGAGTATTATTATGCGCGCCAGTGGTAAATACAAGCGCGAGTAGTTGAATTTCGCGCGCGGGTGTTTGATGTGCGCGCGCGAGACGGGGGAATCTTCAGCGGGAGGGGAAAATACACGCGTGGATGTTTAATCTGTGCTCTCTGATTATTGGCAGGATTATAACCTCATACATTCACACACTCATTCTCCCCGGTGGTGGTAAACTACGACAGATGTCTGTAGCCACAGCTGCCCTGGGGCAGTCTGACAGAGGCGAGGCTGCCATTCTGCGCCATCGGCCCTTCTGACCACCACCAACATTCACACACAGTCACACTGACATTCACACAGGCAAGTTGGGTGAAGTGTCTTGCCCAAGGACACAACGACGATCTAACCCAGCCAGAGCTGGGGATCGAACCAGACCGGCCACTCTCCCAACTGAGCTAATGCCGCCCATGAATTAAGTCGTTTAATACACGTCTGAGCAGAGAAAGTAACGTGTCTGTGGTTCTTTTAGCATTTACTCCCCTTTTCAGGGCTTCTCCATGTACGTAGTACGTCAGGCCGTTGTGAATTGATTTTTCTTTTTTCTACACGATTCATATTTAAACTGGTATTCACCGGTTTTAAATCGATTTTTGAAGCATCGTTACATCCCTAGTTTCTAATATTAATTGACATTAAATTATGGCCTTATAGCCTCAAACGAATCAAATAAACAAAAATAGATTTATTTCTGCATGTTTCTTTTTAAAAATCTGATTTTTGTGACTGTGAGGACTTTTGACTTGAAAAGCTTTTAGACACTCCTGGTTTATTCATTAATGTGACCCCCAGTGGACCCTCTAAAACACTTCCCCCACCCCTGATCCACAGTCTTTGAGGGGAACTGAAGAGCAGGAGCATGTTAAACTTTAAAAGCAACATGGTACAAGAAGACAGAGTACGTAGATCTGAAGACAGAAATCTCCTGAAAGCACCCTGATATGGTTACAGCTGGATTTAGCTCCCATTACACTGACGTTAAGTCATTTTAATAGAGGAACTAGTTTAACTTCTATGAGTCCAGAGCAAACAAAGTTCACACGCTGCAGGGAACTAGAATTTAGGTCATTCTTATATTCATTTTTACATGATAAAAACATGCAGGATTATAAAAGATAAACATGATAAATGACATAATCACCTCTGGAGGTGTGTAAAGTTACAACAGTTTAACTAAAGCTTACGGTTCTATAATGGTTAATGTTTAAAAGATTATGGAACAGTTTAAACGTGCTTCAAATCCCTGTAGTTCAGTCTATTTAGGCAGGACGGTTTTCAGTTTCTGAGACACTTCTCTCTGATTTGGGATGAATTCATCATCAGGTCATTTGGGATGAAGGTTAAACGGTACAAAATTAAGCGTATCTGTGATTTTTGCACGCAAAACCTTATTAAAGGTTCTGAGTTCAGATAAAAATCAACATAAAATCACAGAAATGTGTGAATCTGGCTCAGAATCCAAAAAAGGTTTTAAATAAAGGCAACTGGACTTATTTGGTTCTTTGAAGACGTTTCACTGCTCATCCGAGTAGCTTTGTCAATTCTGTCTGAAGTAAAGGAGAGAGAATCTTATATACTGCTTATCTTCCTCTGTCTGTGACACACCTCCTTCCACCCCTTTGAGGAGGTGTTCGCTCCACTGTATTCAACTGGAGTCCTGGTGAGGTGTTTTGATTAGAGGCGTGAATTGTCTGGGAATTATGTTCAGAGCAGACTGGTAGGTGCTGGAAAGGTAAAATCTGTATAAAACATCACTTTATAAACTCATTATGTTTGATGTTACTTTCACTCTAACTGTAATGTTGATGAGATTTCCTTCTAAAATAACATCATGTTCCACCAAGAGCTCCTATAAAACAGTGTTTCTCATTTAATCAGAGACTCAAAGGCTCAGCTGGGTGACCTGTTACTGAGGAGGTGAATAAAAGCCTGCAGGAAGCAACATTTTAAAATCCAGGTTCACTTCCTGCTCTGACAGAAACACAAAACACTACAATAAAAAGGGATGTAAACCATGTCCTGACATCACACCACCGTCTTCACATCCCCAAACCGTAACTGGTCCAGAACTGAAAACACAGCTTGTGTCTCAGTCAGGACAGGAGGAGGTTTCATGCTGTCATACTCTGACTCTGAAAGAATGTCTGATTTAATAAAAGTTAAATCAGACATTCTTTTCCTCCATGATCATCTCCATCAGAACCAAATGCTCAGCTAGTGACGGTCGGTCATCATGGGATTCCTATCCTCCTCCTGGTTGTTACTCACTCTGTTTTAGTTTAGGAAGGCAGAAGAGCTGACTGAAGCAACGTGACCTCCCAGAGACAAAGACCAGAGTCAGGAGGGACAGTCAAACTTCAACCCTCAATAGTCGCTCTGGACATTCGAGTCCATTTAGCTCAAAGTTTCCTCTCCATCATGTTAGAGCTGATGGACCATTTGTTGTTATAAACATCTCCTAATATTTGAAATGAAAACTTCTATTTTGTCAGTAGATAAAATGTGTGACTCAATAAAAACAACTCCAGTCCTTCTCAGAACGACCCACTTGTCAATCATCTGGAGGATTTTAAAGGGGTGGTTTTGTCAGAATCAATTTTTTTCAGGTTTTCATAGTTTCTAATAGGTCCCCCTGAGCCTGTCATGTAGGCCAAACATGAAAACTGTCTGTTCCCAGGTTATTAAAAAAAACTGAATCTGTAAGAAATGAAATTGAGTTTTAATTTTACCTATCTGAAATAAGAGTTTATACCCAGTAACAACTGAATCAGAGCTGTCTGAAATGAGAGTTTCTCCTAGTCAGAATTCACTTTCTACTGTCCATAATGTTCATTCCAGACAGGAGGAATGTATTTGTATATAGGAGGCGCTGCAAACCCAATACACCTGAATGGGAAATGTGACGTCATTTGTCCTAGGAAGAATTACATTTCAGATATCTGAAATGTTAATTCTAGATAGTAAGAATATTATTATGGACATTTGAAATGTTAATTTCTACTAGGAACAATAGATTTATAGATATCTGGAATACATAGCCAGTCTACTTAACAAATGTTTTAACGGCTTGCCATACTTCGGAGTTCGGTGTGGACAGCAGTCAGCAGCCTGCATGCGGGGAGCGAACGGCTGTTTGCTCGAGGCTGGCTGAGCTTTTTTCAGGAGAAAATCAGCCAATCAGAAGCGAGGGCTGTGCATATCTAATACTAATACTAATGGGAATCCTGCTGTTTCAAACTCAGCTTCAGTCGTTACTAGAGAACAATGCAAAATTATAAAATAACCCAGAAAACCACACCTCTAATGGATCATTTTATATCTTTGTTGTTATGTATGCACAGAAACACAATAACCGTTATTTTACCACTGATCTGACTAATTCCTGTGTCCATGTGTCTATAAAAAATGAACTATAACACCTGGATTCTTAACGCTCTCACCTGGTGACGTCAGCCTTCACTCAGTGAGGGTAAAAACTAAAGCTTGATTTTGATCCCACCTTTCTGCTCCTGCCTGACTCCTCCGCCTCCTCCAGAGCCGGAATCAACACCTGGATCATGAAGAATCCTCGTGAAGGTCCCAGCTGCTGATCAGACCTGAACCGGGCTTCCCTCCACACCTGGAGCAGGAACCCAGCAGCTAGCACCTCCTCCTTCCGGTCGCTCCTCCTCCCGGGTTTTTCTTTTTTTTTCGACAACTTTATTTTCACCGTAACCTAAACCGAGGTGAAGTTATTTAGAAGTCGGACCCACAGACTTTCATCCCATGGTTCATCTCGGCCATCGATGGGCTTTCATACCATAGACATTATATACTAGACGCCCCGTGGACTGGCGCTGCCTATTGGAGCCGGCGTCTCAGCGCGCCGCCATCTTGGATGGGTTCCCAGACAGACCAATAGTATCTGGCTGCGGCTGCTGTGGAGCTCCACAGTAACCGGAAACACGTGACCTCCACACTAACCGGAAACACGAAACTTCAATTAAATCGACTTTTACACAACCTCCGTATACCGTACCGGAATTGGTTAGGGTTAGGGTTAGGGTTAGGGGGAGGGTTGTGGACCCAGGTGCCTCTCTTCTGGCTACTGTGGAGGTCATGTGTTTTCGGTTAGTGTGGAGGTGACGTGTATCCGGTTACTGTGGAGCTCCACAGGGGCCGCAGCCAGACCCTTCTCAGACAGACGGCCCCAGTCAACTTGTTTCTACTGAGGAAGGTGTGTACAGTATACCAGAATACAAAAACACGTTTTATTATGCTCTTTAACAAAACCAGACATACGCAGGGGGAAGCTGCCTTCAGCATTTCTGCTCCAACAATCTGGAACACTCTTAATAGATCTGAGGGAAGCAGCATCTGAACACATAACTCTTTTATTTAAACAAACTTATGACTGTAATCCTCATACTTTGATCTTATATATTGTTTTGTTTTTATTGTTTAGTTCTGTATTTTATATTTGGACGTTTTAATAGTTTTTACAGCTTTTACTTGTTTCTTTTATATATTCCTTTATTTGTATTGTATGTGTGCACTATGTTGATGAGTGTGAACATATTTGACATCATAATGTGTGAATCTATATTTATCCTAGGTTATTTATCTGCTTATATTGCTATGCATGAAATGTGCACTGCTATGAATAAAGTTTGATTTAATTTGACATATTAATAAAAATATAAATCTATATAATAAAATTATAATTATATATAATATATATATACAAATATGAATGAATGAATTTTATATTTTAATTAAAACATTTTGATTTGATTGTTTGAGTTTATTTCACTATTTTTCTCACTTACATTCACATACACACACACACACACACACACACACACACACACACACACACACACACACACACACACTGGGGCTATAGGGAGCTAAACCCCTTGAAAAAAATATTTTTTGCACAGCTTCTTCCAAGTGCTGCCACTCTGTAACTTCTGGGTGGTTAATGTTGCAATGTGGTGGAGCCTTAATTTATGAAATACAGAAACAACAAGCATGAAATGGTGGCTGTCGATCCCAAACTGGGTTTCTGCAGTGAGTTCCCCGGGTGCAAAAACATCCTCTGGACCATCAGACGGTGGAAAATGCCCTGAAACTGCCCTGCAGTGGATTGTTATTCCAGTCTCCTACAAGAAAGAAAGGAAGAACAAAAATTTTAAACAATTACTCACATTAAAACCATGCTTAGCAGGGACAGAGTCATAAAAATACACCGTATAAATAAGGAAGATGTATAATTTTTTCCCAACTGGTAGGTAGGTAAAACGGTAGGTAAGGTAATGACTTTATAAGCATGTTACTTTCACAGAAAGATGCTTGTTTTATTCACTTTAGGAGGTGGGTTACTTGATGAAGTGATGAGCAGTTTGAGAGGGATATCACATCATTTTTTAATTTGTTTTTAAAAGTCTTTAATCTGATGTTTTTGTGAAGCACTTTGTCATTTAATCCTATGAAAGGTGCTATATAAATAAAATGTACTTACTACTACATCAAAACCGACTAAAATAAGGATGAATCGGTATAAGAAAAATCTGATCTAAAGTTTGCACACCCAGATGTTACCAATATCCCGTCTAAACAGACTAATAATTGTTAAAATTCTACCTGATGCCCTGACACAATCAAAGAAACTCTCCAGTGATCCTGACTGAAGCAGGATGTGCAGACATAACGCTGAACTTGGAGCCGTTCAGGACTCTTTGTCAACAATGTGTCCACGTTGATGACATGTAGATGACATTTACAAACAGTTCTCATTGGTCTAGTTCAGTCTTTAGTCACGTGACCTGTGGGTGTTACGACAGACAGACAATTGAAGAAGATTCTATACATTTCCATAAAAATAGGATTATAAAACATGAAGTTTTTTAAATTGTGCTAATACATAAAGATACATTATCTTCACTAAAATATCTAAACTGTTGCTGTTTCACACATTTTGTCGACCAGCTGGTATGAGTCGGTAATAATAAACTTTATTTGAAGTCATTTAAATCCTGCAGGTTTTTTCATGTATGAAGATAAATAACAATGTTAGATCTCAGAGGAGTGATGTCATCATAAACTAAATCAGCTGACAGGAGAAACCTGAACTCTTTAAACTCAACCTGCTGCTGTGCAGCTTCAACCACAGGACTCCTCAGCAATGGCGCCACCAAACCCCTGGCCACCCCACTGTCTGGCTATTATAAATTTTAGTAGCATTAGTTCTGCATTTCATGATTAAATTTTCTTCCCTAATAGACCCTGTGCACGTTAGCATATGCTACTTCCGGTGGGAAGACTCCTGTACAGTGTATTATTTCCGGTTTGATATTCTCGCCTGGTCGCACCCTATTTACGGTCTTGATTCCCGAAGAAGTCGACAAAATGAGTGGACGAAGCGGCGATTTAAATTCTTCTAGATGTCTAGGGCATTTGCCTAATATTTCTGTTGATGATGTTCACCGACTTGTTGATAGTTTTTCCCTGCGCCAAAGAGCAAACGAGAGAAAGGCTTCACATTTTATATTTCGCAGGATTTATCTAATTTTGAAGGTAAGTCACAACCTTCCCCATCGTCAATACTTATAGTTTGAGACCCTTACCAACGTAAATTATTTGTGTATATGCTGAGGCTGTTTTACGGTTTGTTTACATGCTGTGTAATCCTCCGCTGACGGTCGCGGTTTGGAGAACCTGTTTAGAAGCTGCAGATCACTCGGTTCCTATTCCATTGATCTAACACCGGGCCCATTTAGCACATAAATCCATAGGATTCGACTCTAAATTAGTCCATCAGCCAGTCATCATATAGAAATAAAAACTCTCCGGAGTGGAGCGCAGTGCAGCAGCAGCTGAGGCACAGCTCTGTGCGCTTTGCGGGACTCTGTATAATATTAACGTTCATTATGATTTCATGAGAGAGATGAGGTGTTCACAACCTTCCCCAACGTAAATCCTAATATATAGCAGGGGTCCCGTTAACCGGAAATTTCCCGTATTTAACCGTTTTTTTTTTTTTGTACTTTGACGGAAAGATCTGAAGGGCGCCAGTCATTCTGACAGGTTTGCGTACGAGCCTGCCCGTCCATACCGTCATAGGAAATCACTGAATTGTCCCCTCTAATAATTCGAACCAAGGATGCAGAAATAGTGCAGCATCTCCACCAATACCTGCAGCCCAGACTGAGGTTCTGTGCTGCTGTGTGCAGACCTGTGATCCAGACGTCCTGCTCTCTGCAGCAGAACACTGGTCCACCATCAGGTGTCAGACCCGAACCGCTCAAACGCCCCTTTGCAATCCGGTGCTCAGTGCGCGATCAGATATGGATTAACTACACTTCCTGTTGTAATGCGCCCTCAGAGTAGCGTTCATAGGCTGTGGAGGCTTGTTGACACGCAAAACCTGCTCCGCGAACTGCGCGCACATAGAACTGGACTCCAAATGCGAGGAGGTCCGCATTAAACATCAGCGCCAGGTTTTCCCCCCCAGTATCTCAATGAAAAATATGTGAACCCCTCATCCCTCTCTCACTGTCTCTCATGATCTCATAATGAACGCTAATATTCTGTAATCAGAGTCCCGTGGAGCGCACAGAGCTGCACCTCGCTGCGAGGCGCTCGACTCCAAACGGAGTTTTTAGAAATGTCTATCTGATGACTGGCTGATCGACTAATTTAGAGTCTAATCCTATGGATTTATGTGCTAAATGGGCCCAGTGTTTGAGCAATAATGCTACTGAAAATGTAATTATTATAATTTTTAAAATTAAAAAGTGACGGATAAAAATAGATTATGACCGGATTTTTAAAACCCTGTCAGTCAAAATGACGGAAAACCAAAAAGTCTAGCGCGACCTCTGATATACAATGACCATTTTTTAACCCGATCCTTTCCTTTTCGTAATTTGGACATGATTCTGTAGTCCATCTTCGCAGTAAGGATTGATCGTCAAATACAGCTACAGGAAACGAAAGACAGTACATCCGGTCTCAAACCCGGAAGTTGCCAGGCAATCAAGCCGCTCTAGACCGCTCCCCCTCTCCCTCCCTCCCTGTTTACAAGGATTTGGTACAGTCCATTTCCCTGATGGGAGGGGCTGTTCCGACTCGCTGCTCTGGCTCCCCTTAAAGAAAAACCACATGAACTTCACATGTAGACATCACATGTGAAGTTCATGTGTAACACGTGTGAACTACATGTAAAAAACATGTTTTCCACGTGTTTCCCGTGTGAATTTGGAACAAAAAAATGTGAACTTCACATGGGGAGAAAAAACATGTTTTCACATCTAAAAACATGTTAAATTAACATGTAAAACACATGTGCAACCCATGTTTCCCGTGTGAATTTGGAACACTTTTAACATGTTCATGTGTTCCCATGTGGTCACATGTTTTTGCACATGGATTCACATGTAAAAAACATGTTAAGTTCATGTGTTTTTTCCATAGTCCGCTCCGCTCCTCAGGTAGAGGAGCAGGTGAGGACGACGAAGTGAAGGAGTTTGTTTAAAGTTTTAAGGCATTAGAACGTTGAGTGATCGGTTAAAAAGCTATTGATCGTTTCACTTGTTCAACAAGTTCATTCACAACACGAAAAGCTGTATTTCAGCTCCTTTGTGTGACGTCTGCTGGCCTGTATAAACAGCTGATTAAACCTGTAGTTGATGCTCGCGCCGCCATCGGACGTTTTGTTGATCTTTGAGCAACTAAATCAGTACAGGTTGTTGTTTTTTTACGTGAATCCACATTAGTGTTTTGTGTAGAAGACGTCTGTTGTGGGTTTTGAGTTTATAATCGGTCTGTGAACGCAGCATTTGCCGTGGCTGCGTCTGATCAGAAGAAAGAAAAAGTATAGCGACTCGCCACCAGCTGCTGGTTTTCACGGATAAATGAATGTCTGCAGAAACTTTTGATTTGATTTTTGACTCAAACTCATCCAAAGACAGAAGAGAGTGAAGAAAGAGAGACAGAGAAAAGACAGGTGACATTCTCCTGTCATTTGTCTAGACAGATTTTGTCCTGATTTATTAATTTGTCAGATATTATTAAATATCAGAATTTTTTAAGTTCCATATTTGATTTTTTTATTTGATTTTTAAAGATGTAGTTAAAACTTTGGCATAGATGTTCTGTTCAACAGATTTTAATTTTCTAATAAAATTATTATAAATCTGTTATTTTCCAGGACTCATTCTCCTGTAATTTAATCCATTTATAAGTCTCATGTTTATTGAGTTCTCTGGATTTGAAAAACGTTTCTTTTACAAACACTAAACTAAACTTGGGTTAAATAAACACATTATCTTTAGTTGGCATCTCTTCTAGATCTAATAACCTGTAGGCTGGTTCTGGTCCAATAGTCTGCAGCTCTAGAGGAGAGAAAAATAAAAACATCCAGTCGTTTTTCAGTGAATCAAAACACCAAGTAAAGATCTCAATAATATTGAGGCAGTTTGTTGAAATATATCCTTATAAAGCATCATAAAGCCTGTAGTAGGATATGGACTAATAGATAATTGTTACATCATAATTACAGTTATGGCCTAATAAGAATGTTTAGAAAATGTCAGTACATGTAAAACTAAACAGTTTTAACATCACCTTCAGAAATTTCTCTCTAAAAGTTTACTGTTTAATGTCCCTCAACAATGAAATGGATGTCCTCTGCCAACAGGTGAAGTTACGATCATGTGGCCTTAATAATTAAACTGATGGCTAGCCTGTTGTTGTGCAACTCAAAATGTTAACTGTTATTAGTCTATGCACATTATCATTAGTAACATTGAATGTAACACAATAAACCAAAGTAAGTCAGTGGGAGTTTCCTTAAGTCTTTCTGTTTCCTACAGACCGGTTTGCTACAACAGAATAACATTTTGAATTTATGGTTTGTAATTTTGGTGTGCCACCCCAAGATTTTAAGTGGCCCCATCTGGCCACCCCTGTGAAAAATTTCTGGAGGCGCCACTGCTCCTCAGGGATCAGCTTCAGGTCCTCGTCGTCTCTTAAGTGTTCAGCAGCTGGAAAACAGTGATTTTTAAATGCATTTCTTCTACTTTTGGAGATATCAGCCATTTAATTGTTTACAGTACTTATTAGAGACTGTTATGTTATTTCCAACTTTTCCTTGTGTTTATTTTCTTGAATACATTTTTAACAAAACTTTGTTCTAAAATTTTTCTCACATCTGTCATTAAAACACACTTTTAGGATTGATAAGCTCAGTGGTTCTGGAGGCCTTTTGAATTCCTCAGAGTTTTATTATTATTAGATGAACTAAAGCAGAATCTTCTAGATTCCATAGAAAAACACTGGAGGTTCAGTTTTTCTTGAAATGTTTCAAGCTGTAAAAACTGACCACTGCTCAAACCTGTAAGAAAAATAAAGTTCCTGTGTGACCATTCTTGAATAAATATTATTTCCTATTTATGATCATTGTTTTATTATTCCACAGAGTGGAATTATGGGTAAATATCTTCTTCCAGTCTGTGGAATTTAAATAACTTTATGGGCAGCTTTTTTGCCTTTTTTTTCTTTTCTTCTCCTTCATCCTTCCATTTTCCTCTCGTGATTGATTTGGGGTCTGCAGGATGCTCTTTGATGGACTTTGCTGTTGCTCAGCTGACTTGCAGAGGTTTGATGGCAGTGGGAATTCAGAGAGGGACAGGAAAACAAACTGGTCAGGATTGCCAGCTCCACCCTGGACTGGTGTCTATAGGACCACATGTAGAAGATGGATGAAAAGAGAATACTTTCCTAATAAATTCTGTCTTGCACAACCCCCCTCTCCCCCCTTCATGGTGCTGTAGAGGCCTTAGCTGCTGCATCCACCAGGCTGGACTAGACTAGAAAGACTAGACTTGTCAGAACGTTACCTTAGGTCTATCATCAGTGATGCTTCACAACCAGACCCTTAACACTGAGATCACAAAGTCATATTTGATCCCATCGTATATGTGACACTGATTGGCACATGAATTAAAAACTTTTACACACTAATTTAAACACAAAGTGCAGTGATTCTCTAAAACATCAACATAAATATCTTGGAAGATTGTCAGTAGATAAATTAACCTAAATTATCTGAAACAAAATGTTTTGTACTTGAAGAAAAAGCAACAAACCCTAAAATATAAATGACATAACATTTGACTGACAACCTGCAGGTAATAATACAGGTTAATATTTAAACTGCAAGAAATTTAACTCTATTTAAAAACTTCGCCTCGCCTCGCCTTCTTCCGCTTATCTGGGTCCGGGTCGCGGGGGCAGCATTCCAAGTCGGGCAGCCCAGGCCACCTTCTCCCCGGCCAAGTCCACCAGCTCCTCAGCTGGGACGCCCAGGCGTTCCCAGGCCAAACTGAAGATGTATTTCCTCCAGCTTGTCCTGGGTCGACCTGGGGGCCTCCTGCCGGCAGGACATGCCCAGAACACCTCCCGAGGGAGGCGTCCAGGAGGCATCCTTACCAGATGCCCGAACCACCTCAACTGGCTCCTTTCGATATGGAGGAGCAGCGACTCTACTCCGAGTCTCTCCCGGATGTCCGAGCTTCTTACCCTATCCCTAAGGCTGAGCCCGGCCACCCTGCGGAGGAAACTCATTTCAGCCGCTTGTATCCGCGATCTCGTTCTTTCGGTCATTACCCAAAGCTCATGACCATAGGTGAGGATTGGGACGTAGACCGACCGGTAAATCGAGAGCCTTGCTTTCTGGCTCAGCTCCCTCTTCACCACAACAGACCGGTTCAGCGTCCGCATCACTGCAGACGCTGCCCCAATCCGCCTGTCGATCTCCCGCTCCCTCCTTCCCTCACTCGTGAACAAGACCCCGAGATACTTGAACTCCTCCACTTGAGGCAGGACCTCTCTCCCGACCCGGAGTTGGCAATCCACCTTTTTCCGGTCAAGAACCATGGCCTCAGATTTGGAGGTGCTGATCCTCATCCCAGCCGCTTCACACTTGGCTGCGAACCTCCCCAGCAAGAGCTGAAGGTCCTAGCTCGATGAAGCTAGGAGGACCACATCATCCGCAAAAACCAGAGACGCGATTCTCCAGTCACCAAACTAAACACCCTCCACACCACGGCTGCACCTAGAAATCCTGTCCATAAAGGTTCTGAACAGGACCTGTGACAAAGGGCAGCCCTGGCGGAGTCCAACCCTCACTGGGAACAGGTCTGACTTACTGCCGGCTATTTAAAAACTTAAACAGGGTAACCTGAGGAAGTGAATAAAAGCCTGCAACGCTTTCAAATCCAGGTTCACTTCCTGCTCTGACAAACAAAACACTACAATAAAAAGGGATGTAAACCATGTCCTGACATCACACCACCGTCTTCACATCCCCAAACCGTCACAGGTTCAGAACTGAAAACACAGCTTGTGTCTCAGTCAGGACAGGAGGAGGTTTCATGCTGTCATACTCTGACTTTTATTAAATCAAACATTCTTTTCCTCTGTCAGGGACTTGCACAAAACCAGCCAGGAGAGCACGATTGGATTTTTTGACCCACTGCTTTTTTATAAACCCTGACCCGCGGGTCGATAAAAACCTTGACCCGCGGGTCAGGGTTTTTTCGAAATTTTTAAACAAAGGTTTTTTTATTCTTGATCCGCTGGTTTTTTAAAAACCATGACCCGCGGGACGGTAAAAACCTTGACCATCGGTTCTATAAAAACCTTGACCCGCGGGTTGATAAAAACCAGCGGGCCAAAAAAAAAACCTTAGTTTAAAAATTTTGAAAAAAAAAACCTGACCCGCAGATCAGGGTTTTTATCTTGTTATTAAGCTCATTCTGTGCTGTACTAAGAGAAAAAAGCATTTTTGAGGCAAAAGTACCATCTTCAATTTTTGTGACTGAAAACAGTGTAAAAGCCCAAAATAAGCATAATCCTAAGAGTACATGGTATTTTGAACTGTTCTAAATTAATAGAGTGTAATTTCAGAAGAATACTTCTGCAAGTTAGAAATTAGTGCTCACAGCTTATGTCAATCTCTGTTCTGAGTTGCCAGGTGGGTACAAAGCTGAATCTGTGCTGTACTAAAAGAAACAATATTTTTTTCAGGCAAAAGTCCTATCTTCAGATTTTTTGACTGAAAACATTATGAAAGCCCAAAATAAGCATGATCCTTAGAGTACATGGTATTTTGAATTGTTCTAAATGAATAGAGTGTAATTTTAGAAAAATACCTCTGCAAGTCATAAATCAGTGCTTCCAGCTTGTGTCAGGCTCTGTTCTGAGTTGTCAGGGGGTTACTAAGCTGATTCTGTACTGTTTTAAGAGAAACAAGAAATTTTGAGGCAAAAGTACTTTCTTCCATTTTTGTGACTGAAAACAGTGTGAAAGCCCAAAATAAGCATGATCCTAAAGAGTACATGGTATTTTGAACTGTTCTAAATGAATAGAGTGTAATTTCAGAAGAATACTTCTGCAAGTTAGAAATTAGTGCTCACAGCTTATGTCAGACTTTTTTCTGAGTTGCCAGGTGGTTACTAAGCTGATTCTTTGCTGTACCAAGAGAAACAAGATTTTTTGAGGCAAAAGTGCTATCTTCAGATTTTGTGACCGAAAACAGTGTGAAAGCCCAAAATAAGCATGATCCTAAGAGTACATGGTATTTTGAACTGTTCTAAATGAATTGAGTGTAATTTCAAAAGAAAACCTCTGAAAGTCAGAAATCAGTGCTCACAGCTTGTGTCAGGCTCTATTCTGTGTTGCCAGGTGGTTACTAAGCTGATTCTTTGCTGTACTAAAACAAGTATTTTGATGGAAACAGTACTTTTTTCAACCTTTGTGTCTGACAACAGTCTAAAAGCCCCAAATAAGCATGATCCTAAGAATACATGGTATTTTGAACTGTTCTAAATGAATTGAGTGTAATTTCAAAAGAATACCTCTGAAAGTCAGAAATCAGTGCTCACAGCTTGTGTCAGGCTCTATTCTGTGTTGCCAGGTGGTTACTAAGCTGATTCTGTGCTGTACTAAGAGAAACAAGTATTTTTGTGGAAACAGTACTTTTTTCAACTTCTGTGTCTGAAAACAGTCTAAAAGCCCAAAATAAGCATGATCCCAAGAATACATGGTATTTTGAACTGTTCTAAATGAATTGAGTGTAATTTCAAAAGAATACCTCTGAAAGTCAGAAATCAGTGCTCACAGCTTGTGTCAGGCTCTATTCTGTGTTGCCAGGTGGTTACTAAGCTGATTCTGTGCTGTACTAAGAGAAACAAGTATTTTGGTGGAAACAGTACTTTTTTCAACCTTTGTGTCTGACAACAGTCTAAAAGCCCCAAATAAGCATGATCCTAAGAATACATGGTATTTTGAACTGTTCTAAATGAATTGAGTGTAATTTCAAAAGAATACCTCTGAAAGTCAGAAATCAGTGCTCTCAGCTTTTGTCAGGCTCTATTCTGTGTTGCCAGGTGGTTACTAAGCTGATTCTGTGCTGTACTAAGAGAAAGAAGTATTTTGGTGGAAACAGTACTTTTTTCAACCTTTGTGTCTGACAACAAAATAAGCATGATCCTAAGAATACATGGTATTTTGAACTGTTCTAAATGAATTGAGTGTAATTTCAAAAGAATACCTCTGAAAGTCAGAAATCAGTGCTCTCAGCTTTTGTCAGGCTCTATTCTGTGTTGCCAGGTGGTTACTAAGCTGATTCTGTGCTGTACTAATGGAAACAAGTAGTTTTGTGGAAACAGTACTTTGTTCAACCTTTGTGTCTGAAAACAGTCTAAAAGCCCAAAATAAGCATGATCCTAAGAGTGCAAGAATACCTCTGAAATGTGTCAGGCTCTATTCTGTGTTGCCAGGTGGTTACTAAGCTGATTCTTTGCTGTACTAAGACAGGTATTTTGAACTGTTCTAAATGAATTGAGTGTAATTTCAAAACAATACCTCTGAAACTCAGAAATCAGTGCTCACAGCTTGTGTCAGGCTCTATTCTGTGTTGCCAGGTGGTTACTAAGCTGATTCTGTGCTGTACTAAGAGAAACAAGTA
>SSNR01001140.1:0-20841 GCA_006937965.1 Callopanchax toddi
AATGGACGTTCATCTGATCAGCAGATGAAAACTTTTGTGAGAGCTGTCCTAGGTCATTTTTCTAACAAGACATTGTGTTCCCTGATGGTCTAGTGCAGGGGTCACTAACAGGCGGACCGCGGTCCGGATCCGGACCCAGAGCCGGCTCTGTCTGGACCCAGCAAATCCAGACCCAGTCCCTGGTCCATAAGGAGCAGGCGTGTCCGAGGAGACACGCGAGCGCTAATGAGCAGGTTCGTCGCTCACTCGGAACCCGCGGAACTCGCCCTCCCCCTGCGTATACATGGTTCGGAACTCAGTCCCGGACCGGAGTCCTGGAGGCGAAGCCGAGCGCCAAGCGAGTTGCGCACCGCGGCAACTCCTTTGTTCGCTAAGTTTGCTACCCCTACACCACGGTCGGGCAGCCCCTCCCGCAGCCTCAGAAAGAGATCTACTGCTGCAGAAAGGCACGCCATGCACAATAGTGATGCGCAGCGCAGGTCAGGGTTTTTATCAACCCGCGAGTCCCGCACATTTGAAAACTTCTGACCCGCCTCAAACCGCTCCGCATCGCTGCGTCTATTTTTAGAACCTGCCCCGACCCACCTAATTAAAAACACGTTATAATGACTGAAAGCCTTTTATTTAGTCTGACGTCTCCAAAATAAAAGTTTTTTTTACCGTCTCTAAAACGTGCTCATGCAAAATTTGCAGAGTACATCATTTCTCCGTTTTCTTTTATAAATCCTAAAGTTTGCAGAGAAAGTGACTCCGTTTCCGACCCGTTTTTAAAAGAAAAATTTTTTTTATATAAAATATAACAAATTATAAACATATATATTTATTTTATAAGTTTTATAAATGAGGCCACAGCGGTCGCAGAGCGAGAACCGGACGTCTCTCAGCGTCATTACACCTGCAGACGCTCTCGGTCAGCGCGCACGCACAGACACACAATAACGGATAATTTAGCTGGAGGGATGTATTTCTTGGCTGATCTGGGAGCGCCTGTGTGCGTCGCACACAAGACCCTCACCCGCTGCAGAATTCTTCAAATTGGTTAAAGGACTTGGAAAGAGCTCACGCACTCATTCACCGGGCAGAGCTGGAGAGGACGCAACAGGTGCTGGAGAGTTGAAGAAAGGAGGAGAGGAGAAGAAGCTCAGAGCAGGTAGACGAGCAATGATCCACCAGGCCATTGTCAGTAATCAGTTTATTCTGCTCAAAAACTGGACCAGAGTGTCAAAATAATGTCGACTTTTCTGCATCTGAACAGCAGGAGAAAAAAACCAAACAATTTTTCTCAAAAATTAACTTCAACCACAAACTAATTAATGGGGATCTTGTGCTCATATATATATATATATATATCCATCCATCCTTCCATTTTCTGTAGCCGCTTAGTCCTCCACAGAGGGTCGCGGGGCAGCTGGTGCCTATCTCCAGCGGTCAAGGGGCGAGAGGCGGGGGACACCCTGGACGGGTCGCCAGTCCATCGCAGGGCCACACAGAGACGAACGAGACAAACAACCACACACCCACTCACACCTAAGGACAATTTACCAGCCCAATTAGCCTGACAGTCATGTCTTTGGACTGTGGGAGGAAACCGGAGTACCCGGAGAAAACCCACGCACGCACGGGGAGAACATGCAAACTCCACGCAGAGAGGCCGCAGAGCCGGGACGCGAACCCACAACCTCCTTGCTGCGAGGCAACAGTGCTAACCAGCTGCGCCTACAAATATTCAGTCAGGTGAAAATATTTTGCTTCANGCCCAGATCGGAGTGAAAATGCAATAGGTAAGCACTGAGATTCAATTCTGTGTTTTGCCACAAGCTCATAAGATTGCCAAATACAAAGATTTTGTAATGCATTGGCCGGGAATCGAACCCGGGTCAACTGCTTGGAAGGCAGCTATGTTCACCACTATACCACCAATGCCTTGACGACATCAATGGGATCATGACAATCCTGTTCTTGACAGGTTTGTTGAACAAAATCCCAAATGTTTCATGGATTCAATTTGCCTGACACAAACTGGACTTCCAATATCAGAAACACCTCTTGAGTGGATGTTCAGAATGAAGCATGCTGCACAATTTGGATCTGTATAGAGACAAAAAGAGCATTCTATGTAGGAAGCATAAGTACAGTACAATGAGACCTCAAGCTCATTTACAGTCGATGTGCCCCATTTCAATGAGTGTACCGGAAGATAGAATTTGATAAATGGACGTTCATCTGATCAGCAGATGAAAACTTTTGTGAGAGCTGTCCTAGGTCATTTTTCTAACAAGACATTGTGTTCCCTGATGGTCTAGTGGCTAGGATCCGACGCTTTCACCGTCGTGGCCCGGGTTCGATTCCCGGTCAGGGAAATGCGACTTTACAGACTGTCATAATTGAGTTGACTGGCCCCTGTTCCACACCATCGAATGCCTCATGCACCAGTTTTAAGCGAAAAGGAATCCGCAAGGAGCAGAAATCAGCCAGTGTTATGCCAACGTCTAATGGGCCATTTTGGTTTTCTTTCATGCACACGAATGAGCCGTAATGCATTGGCCTGGAATTGATGCTGGGTCAAAGGCTTAAGAGGCAACTTTGTTCACCATTATATCATCAATCCCTTTAGTTTGACCAGTAGATCATGACAAAAGCAATGCTAATACTATCCTTAAAAATCTCTTGAACTTTCAAGTTACTGTGTCCAACACTTACTGGGCTTCCACCATCACCAAATGATTATTGACAATAGGTGGAGAATCTAACATGCTGCGCAAGATGGATGTGTATACAGACAATGGGTGAATTCTAAGTAGGAAGCATAGTTAAAGTATGAGACCTCGCCCCTGCTGAAGGTTGACGTGCCCCATCCCGATCAGTGTACCATAAAATAGAGGTCGAGCAATGAATGTTTTTCTGCTCAACAGTAGAAAATGTTTGTGACAACTGTGTCCTAGGTTGTTTTTCAAGTCCAATGAACCTGTCCCTGATGGTCTAGTGGCTAGGATCCGACGCTCTCACCGTCGTGGCCCGGGTTCGATTCCCGGTCAGGGAAAAGTGACTCTTTGTAGTGACTTTTGTCTTTATCTATGAAACCTCACTTCCATGTCATCCAATACCTTATTCACCAGAATGAGAAGAATCGAAATTTGTACGCAGCACAAATCAACATGTGTTGTGTCACTGGATGGTAGACTTCAAATCACATGAATGAGACTACATGCATTGGCCTTGAATTGAAGCTGGGTCAAATCGTTGGAAGACTACTTTGTTCAGCACAAAATCATCAATGTCTTTTGTTGGATAACCACATCACGACTAAAGGAATGCCGATCTATCCTGGACAAGTTCTTGTTCCATCAAGTTACTGTGCCGAGCACAAAGTGGACTTCCACATCACTAAATGCTTCTTGAGTGTAGGTTGAAAATGCAACTTGCTGCACAATTTGGATGTGTTTAAAGACAAGGAGTGAGATCTAAGTAGGAAGCAAAGTTGAAGGGCAACGAGATGTCAGCCTTATCTACAGTTGACGTGCGCCATTCCAGTGTACACCAGGATAGAGGTTAAGAAATGGATGTTGGATTCATCAGCATTTGAGAGAAATCTTTCCTATGCATTTAGTTCACGTAGAGTACCGTCTTCCTGATAATCTACTGGCAAGGATGTGACGATGTTACTGTTGTAGCATGGGTCTGGTCTTGGTCAGGGAATACTGTCTTTGCGAGAAATGCTATGTGTTTATTTAATGGGACTCAGTTCCCAGAAATCCAGTACCTATTTGCCCAGATCGGAGTGAAAATGCAATAGGTAAGCACTGAGATTCAATTCTGTGTTTGGCCACAAGCTCATAAGATTGCCAAATACAAAGATTTTGTAATGCATTGGCCGGGAATCGAACCCAGGTCAACTGCTTGGAAGGCAGCTATGTTCACCACTATACCACCAATGCCTTGACGACATCAATGGGATCATGACAATCCTGTTCTTGACAGGTTTGTTGAACAAAATCCCAAATGTTTCATGGATTCAATTTGCCTGACACAAACTGGACTTCCAATATCAGAAACACCTCTTGAGTGGATGTTCAGAATGAAGCATGCTGCACAATTTGGATCTGTATAGAGACAAAAAGAGCATTCTATGTAGGAAGCATAAGTACAGTACAATGAGACCTCATGCTCATTTACAGTCGATGTGCCCCATTTCAATGAGTGTACCGGAAGACAGAATTTGATAAATGGACGTTCATCTGATCAGCAGATGAAAACTTTTGTGAGAGCTGTCCTAGGTCATTTTTCTAACAAGACATTGTGTTCCCTGATGGTCTAGTGGCAAGGATCCGACGCTTTCACCGTCGTGGCCCGGGTTTGATTCCCGGTCAGGGAAATGCGACTTTACAGACTGTCATAATTGAGTTGACTGGCCCCTGTTCCACACCATCGAATGCCTCATGCACCAGTTTTAAGCGAAAAGGAATCTGCAAGGATCAGAAATCAGCCAGTGTTATGCCAATGTCTAATGGGCCATTTTGGTTTTCTTTCATGCACACAAATGAGCCGTAATGCATTGGCCTGGAATTGATGCTGGGTCAAAGGCTTAAGAGGCAACTTTGTTCACCATTATATCATCAATCCCTTTAGTTTGACCAGTAGATCATGACAAAAGCAATGCTAATACTATCCTTAAAAATCTCTTGAACTTTCAAGTTACTGTGTCCAACACTTACTGGGCTTCCACCATCACTAAATGATTATTGACAATAGGTGGAGAATCTAACATGCTGCGCAAGATGGATGTGTATACAGACAATGGGTGAATTCTAAGTAGGAAGCATAGTTAAAGTATGAGACCTCGCCCCTGCTGAAGGTTGACGTGCCCCATCCCGATCAGTGTACCATAAAATAGAGGTCGAGCAATGAATGTTTTTCTGCTCAACAGTAGAAAATGTTTGTGACAACTGTGTCCTAGGTTGTTTTTCAAGTCCAATGAACCTGTCCCTGATGGTCTAGTGGCTAGGATCCGACGCTCTCACCGTCGTGGCCCGGGTTCGATTCCCGGTCAGGGAAAAGTGACTCTTTGTAGTGACTTTTGTCTTTATCTATGAAACCTCACTTCCATGTCATCCAATACCTTATTCACCAGAATGAGAAGAATCGAAATTTGTACGCAGCACAAATCAACATGTGTTGTGTCACTGGATGGTAGACTTCAAATCACATGAATGAGACTACATGCATTGGCCTTGAATTGAAGCTGGGTCAAATCGTTGGAAGACTACTTTGTTCAGCACAAAATCATCAATGTCTTTTGTTGGATAACCACATCACGACTAAAGGAATGCCGATCTATCCTGGACAAGTTCTTGTTCCATCAAGTTACTGTGCCGAGCACAAAGTGGACTTCCACATCACTAAATGCTTCTTGAGTGTAGGTTGAAAATGCAACTTGCTGCACAATTTGGATGTGTTTAAAGACAAGGAGTGAGATCTAAGTAGGAAGCAAAGTTGAAGGGCAACGAGATGTCAGCCTTATCTACAGTTGACGTGCGCCATTCCAGTGTACACCAGGATAGAGGTTAAGAAATGGATGTTGGATTCATCAGCATTTGAGAGAAATCTTTCCTATGCATTTAGTTCACGTAGAGTACAGTCTTCCTGATAATCTACTGGCAAGGATGTGACGATGTTACTGTTGTAGCATGGGTAGGCTCAGTAAGATAATCCCAGACCCTACCCCTACATGAAAATAAAAACCAGTACCAAACTGAGACAAACCCACACCAGTCTGAAAAGATCAGAAGTGGACCTTGCTGCTTTTGGACTAGCTATCGGGCAATTTAATCCTCATTGGACTTTTAAATATGACCTGGTCCGGACCAGCAGGACCGCTCGTGTTCTGAAATGCTTCCTGCTTCTGCCACTTTGACCAAAAAGCCTGCAACCTTTTGTTGGTGGGGTTGTGTAATGACACCAAAATCTAAGCCATGATTTTAATACGACCCCCCCCCCCCCACACACATTTTTTTCAATAAAAAGAAACTTATATTTGGCTTTAATTTGGCAATCAGACTCATTTTTCAGAAATCCAATACCTAATTCCCCAGATTCGAGTCAATAGGACTTTTGTAAGCACTGAGATTCAACCCTATGTTTTGCCACAAGCTCATAAGATTGACCATTACAAACAATTTGTTATTCAAACACCTCTTAAGTGTTTCTTCAGAATGGAACATGCTGCACAAGTTGGATCTTCATAAAGACATAAAGTTAGTTCTATGTAGGAAACATAGGTACAGTACAATCAGACGTCATCCTTTTTACAGTTGATGCCTGGATTGTTGATTTCAATGCACATGCATAAGACTTAAATTGTTGGAATCAACTCACCTCTTTGTTTTCAACACTTCATATCCTTTGATTTCATTAAGCAGAAATCATCTTGTTTCTACCACCAGAGGTACAGAAACCATCATCAACAAATAGTCCAGTTCCTTCCCAGTTCAAGGAGATTTTAGTTCTGTTATAGCTGATCAGGAATCAGTCCTACTGAGTCAACATGATCATCTTTTTTTTTCCAGTTATGACATCAGAGACAAATTGGTCACATGGTACAACATTAAAGATTTTTGACAGTCTTTAAATCAGGGGTCCTCAACAAAAAACCTTAAAGGGCCTCATACGCTTTTACAGGTGTTTCCACTGGCCGTGTGTGTGTGTGCACATTCCCGCAGTTGTCAGCGCAGAACTGTCGGTACTCAAAGTAAAAAGGCACTTAGAACATGATTTTAAAGCAAGGGAGCTAATAATATTTAAACTGTACAGATACAATTATTTAGCTACCGTGAAAGAAGTAGTTTGTCATATTTGAAAAATGCTGTAAAAGTAACTCAATCTTGTTTCAATATATCCACCTGGAAAAGCTGAAAAAAATTATAATCATTATAATTTCAGTGTTTGTTTAAAGTGATAATATGCAACTTTTTCATATTTTTATATCTTTACCTTGAGCCAGTATGTGCTAATATGACCCTTTACATGGATAATGAAAAGTCACTCAGCCCCATCTGGTGGTTAGATCCAGAATGCCACGATTGCAAAATCTCCGTCTCCGTCACGGTACCCAGGAAGTCACGTGTCTCACGAGGGTTAGGCTAACCCAATGTGGCTAGCTGTTATGCTAGCGCTGGAGTGTTTTTAGCTCATGATTCCTGATGTTTTTTCCATCTCTCCCTGCTTGAACACAGCTGATTTCTTTGAAGGAGTAAATAACCGCTCCTGTAGAAAGCTATGAAGGCTGAGGAGACATTTCAACAGGTAGATATTGGCGTTTAGAAGCTGAAACGATCTGGTAACTTTTTAATGCAGTGATTTAAAACGGACACCAGATGGCACCGAAAACAAGCAAAACTGCATATTATCACTTTAACAGGGACTGTGGCTTAGAGGTTAGAGACATCAACTCCCATCTAGGTGATTGGGGTTCAGTTCCCAGCCCAAACCATCTATCATTAGAAGTTTCAATGTTATTGTTTAGGGTTCATGCAGAAAAACACGTGCAAAAAAATATGATAAAGTCCATATACAGCTTGAAGGGCTGGAAAATGTGTGTTGCGGGCCAGATTTGGCCACCAGTTGCCAACCACTGCTTTACATGATCCAGTAAACTGCTCTTAGTCTTCAGTTTCCTGTGTCGCCCCCTACTGGTTAAAAGTGAAATTCAAACTGTCATAAATTCTCCCTGCAGCCTGCTGTTGCTCCCACCAGCCTTTCAGCTATTGATGTTGTCAGATAAGTTGTGTTTAACTATTTTTTTAGTGTATCATTATTGGCATTTCAGAAACATAAAAAATATGACTTTGTTTGCTACCTTTTTAATATGGTTTTAATCTGTGAATTCTGTGAAATGAACAGAGTAATAATCTCTAGTTTGATTCACAAAGAGATGAACTTCAAAATCGTACCAAGGGTTTAGCCTGTAATAAGCCATTTCCTTTGCCTACTGTAGAACAAAATTGAACATTTTGTTTTACAGAGACATATTAAAACAGTTTAGTGGTTACATCACAACATTATTACGTAGAAATGTGTTTCATATCTCTCCTTATAGTTGAGAATTTGAAAGTGCAAAGTAACCACAATAAACCTCCTCCCTGACCATTGCTCCACCTTGTAACTATGGCCGTGAAGCAGGTAGAGATCTCACCCACTAGAGCCTACCTGCTCCACAAAACTCTCTAGTGCTGTATCTGGCCAGTAGAGGGCAGCAGAGTGGTGTCAGGTATGAAACTGGTCAAGTTTCTAACTCAGCAATCAATGTGATAAATGGTAATGCTTCAGCTTAAAGTATAAAAACATATTAATTGTTACTTTAACTGTTCAGGTTGTGTTGATCAAACTTTGACTTCCTTCACTCAGCCTGATGGTTTCACTCTGATTCTTTAGTCAAAAGTCCTCGTGCTCTTCATCTGAGGCTCTTTGGCTCCAACTCAACATTTTCTTCTGTTTGTTTTGAATCCTTCAAACTTCTAAATGTTGAACAGGTCAGTTCCCACTAAAGCTGCTGTTTTCACATCAGAGATGATCAGCTGATCAGAACCAGAGACTTATTTCTGATGATAGTGGTCAGAACGTCCACATCCTTCTAAACGGAGCTCTGATGATGTCAGCTGTTGTCAGAGCGGCAGCAGGAAGCTGCTGCAGGTTAATCATTGATGAGTTTACAGTCAGAGGAAGGTGCAGCAGCTGACCTTTGACCTGTGAGCAGCACTTTCAGACTGCTTTCAGAGCGACGGCAGCCTGCAGACTCAGAGGACTGACGGAGGACGGAGGAGAAGACCAGGATTTTCTCTTCTTCTACAGACCTGCTTCAGACTGAGTGAAGAAGCTGAGTAAGTCCAACGTGTCTCCAAGTAGAGACAGATTACGTCTCCTGATGAGACCTGAGTCAGAGCAGCTGAGGCTGCAGAACAATCTGTGAGTGATGGTTGATGAGGAGCTGCAGGTTGGTCCACCTCTACACTTCACATCACATCTGCTGCTGGTTTCTCCTCCAACACACCAACTCTGACTGGTCAGGACCTCTCTGGTGACCTCTGACCCTCTGAACACTCAGAGACTCAGACTGGAGTCCTGAGCTCAGATCCTGATGCTGGACTGGACTCTGATCTGGACTCCAGTTGGATCATTAACTGGTTTTACGATGGATCAGAGTTCATGTTGGTCAGACAGTGAAATATGATGTGTGTTTTCTCTGCAGATGAAGGTAGAAAGTGATCTGATGTGATTCAGCAGTATGGATCAGAGAGAGGACAGAGAGGAGGGAGTCCCTTTGAACCAGCTTGAATCTCTGAGGTGAGATCAGGGAGTCACATGGTCTCTGGGGGAAGTTCGGTCATCACTGGATTAGAGCCAGGAAGACAAATAAACAAACAGAATGACACCTAAGGCAATTAAAAACTAGATTCACACAATGTCATAGGTTTAACACACACACACATGCATGCATGCACACACACACACCTCAACAGGGTATGTTTATGCTTCTAATATTCTCATGAGACTAGTAGCAGAAAAATATACTTCATTTTTGCAAATGTATTTATATTATTTTTGAATAAAAAGTGTTTAACACTCACAAATACTGTCTAGAACAATAAACTAAAAACATATGTACATCAAAATGTACTGTATGCTCAGCAAATATGACAAAAGTACACTTAGGTATATCCTCTTACTCAATATAACTGTGTCTTAACTAACACTGGGGAAACTACAATGAGGAGTTGTAATATATTACCTTCAGAGGATACCCAAGCTTGGACCCAAGCCCTGACAATGATTTGGGTTGTGGTAGGAAGGGAATCCAACAAAAAATGTTGCCAAATAAAACATCCAAACTACAAGAAAGAACTCCATATAGTGTGCCCTATAGGCGTGGAGGTAGAAGCACACAGGTGGACTACACCTTGTGTAGAAGCCTGAAGGAGATCAGTGACAACACATGATAGATGTTTTGGAGATAAGATCAGAGAGGCCAGGCTGAGATGAAGAGAGGTGGACAGATTCATAATCATAGAGCAAAGAAACAAAGGGATGATGAATATGTAATACTATATATACATATTGTCCCTACTGCAGGTAGAGAGACAGATGGATGGACAGACACATATACAGTACATTCCTCATTTTCCTCTATTGCAGTCTAGTATCACTTCACAGCACTTCTTTTCACCACATGTAACGTAGCAAATGATAGATTCCTGACTTTCTCCGATCTTAAAAAACAAATATTTTGGACCTTTGCTGGTAATGGGCCTCAGTTCAATTTAGTAATCAGGGTAAAGCAAACATTGAAACAACCATTTAATGTAAATGTTATCATAGTGTCTTTAAACTAAAAACTACAGTATTTAGATACATTGTTACTACTAGTCCTTAGACTTGTTTGTCAATCATAAATACACTCAACAAAATTATGAATGTGACACTTCTGGTTTCGCCCCCACTGGGCATGAGCTACACTCAAAGATGTTTTTTATGTACACAAAAGACCTTCTTCTCTCAAATATTATTCACAACTCTAGGTTAGTGAGCACATCTCCTGAGATAATCCATCCACTTCATAGGTGTGGCATAGCAAGGTGCTGATTAGACAGCATAATTGCACAGGTGTGCCTGAGATTGACTAAAATAAAAGGCTACTTTATAATTTTCTTGAGTGTATTCCTTCGACATTAATCTTCAGTATTTCCCATATCTCTACCTGTGTACAGACCTGTAGACGTGGTCTCTGATGATCCACCAGGAGACGTCCATGCTGTAAGTCACACCTCATCAAGTTTTGTGTCAATATTAAAGTTGTCCCCCTTTCACTTCCACTGACCGATACAGAACAGTTTTTTCAACTCCATCAGGTTGTAGAAACAACGTTCTCTTTAAGATCCATTCAATTTAAAACAGTTAACACTACTGAAATGTGTGGAAAATATAACATAGTTAAATTGTAATGAGCCTAATATAATAAGTAGTTTATTTACACCTATTTATAACAAATTATTTGTTTATAAAATGTAACAGATGATGTCTTTTTCAGTTTAAATACAAAAACCAAACCATTGAATGATTCTTTGTAAGATTTAAATAAAAGAGAGCTGAACTGACCCCTGTTGTTCCTGCAGACTGCTGAAGAGACAAATGATGGTCCAGCTTCCATCCCAGCTGTTTCAGCAGGTAATTATTCAATATGCAGCATTAAGCTAGTTAGAGGACACTGCTTAGGACTTTAGTTTGAATGGTGATAATTAGTAAAATGACTGTATTATGATATTATGGAATCAAATGACATGCTCATATTATTCAGTAGGTGTAGTAACTTGTCCTGATTCCTAATATGTTGTAGAGAATGGTCTTAGCATGGAGCTCCAGAGTAGAGGAGTGACCTAGACCCAACCTAGCTGCAGCTGGTTTATCAGAAATGATTCCACCTCCTGCTGCATGTCATTGTCAGTCATGGAGAACAGCGTGATGGTTGAGATGGTATTATAGCTTTAAAAGGAGCCACTTACACTCACTGGCCACTTCATTAGGTACACCTTGCTAGTACCGGGTTGAACCCCCTTTTGCCTTCAGAACTGCCTTAATCCTTCGTGATATAGATTCAACAAGGTACTGGAAACATTCCTCAGAGATTTTGGTCTATATTGACATTATAGCATTACGTTGCTGCAGCTTTGTCGGCTGCAAATCCATGATGCAAATCTCCCATTCCACCACATCCCAAAGGTGCACTATTGTATTGAGATCTGGTGACTGTGGAGGCCATTTGAGTACAGTGAACTCATTGTCATGTTAAAGCAACCAGTCTAAGATGATCCAAGCTTTATGACATGGTGCATTATCCTGCTGGAAGTAGCCATCCGAAGATGGATACACTGTGGGATGAACATGGTCAGTAACAATACTCAGGTAGGCTGCAGCGTTGCAGCAATGATGAATTTGTATTAAGGGGTTCAAAGTGTGCCATGAAAATGTCTCCCACACCATTACACCACCAACCTGAACCATTAATACAAGGCAGGATGGATCCACGCTTTCATGTTGTTGACACCAAATTCTGACCCTACCATCTGAAGGTGGCAGCAGAAATCTACACTCATTAGAACAAGAAACATGATTTCAGTCTTCTGTTTTCCAGTTTTGGTGAGCCTGTGTGAATTGTAGCTGTGGTTTCCTGTTCTTAGCTGACAGGAGTGGCACCTGGTGTGGTCTTCTGCTGCTGTAGCCCATCTGCGTCAAGGCTTGCTGCGTTGTGCGTTCAGAGATGCTCTTCTGGATACCTTGGTTGTAACCAGTGATTATTTGAGTTACAATTTCCTTTCTATCAGCTCCAACCAGTCTGGTCATTCTCCTCTGACCTCTGGCATCAACAAGGCATTTTTGCCCACAGAACTGCCGCTCACTGGATGTTTTCTCTTTTTCAGACCATTCTCTGTAAACCATAGAGATGGTTGTGTTTGACAATCCCAGAAGATCAGCAGTTTCTGAAATAAAAAGACCAGCCAAAGTCACTTATATCGCCTTTCTTCCACATCCTGAAGCTCAGATTGAACTGCAGCCAAACATCCTGACCATGTCTACATGCCTAAACACATTGAGTTGACACCATGTATAAGCTAATGTTACATATTTTATGATATTAGTTAAAGAGCAAATTGCAGTTTTTTTTAATTCAGATAAAATGCTGTCCAAAAATAGTATTTGAAATGTTTATTGAGGGTATTTTGTTTTACAATACATTTTTAAACCATTTTTCTAGTCAAAAGTGCCTGTTTTTCACAAAGCTGACCTTTGAACCCCACAAGGACTCACTCTGTAAGAAGACTCACCAAAGAATGTATTTTTATCGGAAGCTCTGTGGTTTTAACGTGCATTCTACTTTCATGCGGATGTTTTATTCTTGTTTTAATTTTATTAGTTGGTTTGGGCTTTTAACTGGTCAGAACAGGAACAGGTTATCAGGAATTGTCAGGGCGTGCTGGCTCCGCCCTCACTAACTTCACTGATGTGCACAAAGCCAGGTCAGTGAAGAAGGCCAGACTGATCCTAGTGGATTCCTTTCACCCTCTACACTGTGAGTTTAGGTTGCTACCGTCCGGCCACAGATATCAGCTACCAAGGGTCAGGACCAACTGACTGAGAGACTCTTTCATCTCTGCTGTTTTAAAACTTTTAAATGATCTGTTTTAATGTATGGATGTTGTTTTTATGTTGTTGTTTTAACACTACTGGTTGTAAAACCAATTGCCCCCGAGGGGGATAATAATGCTTGAATTTGAAAAAGTTTCTAAAAACGCTTTAAAAAAATATTTGGACCTGTGACATAACTAGAGGGAGCTCCCACGCTAGGTTGCGCTCTTATTGCCAGATTGTAGATAAATATGATATTTGAAGGATAATTTAACACTCTGTACGATCAATAATCCCATAAATATGATAATTTGAGCCCTGGAACTCCATGCAGAAATGTCACAGCTGGTATTTGAACTTGTGACCTTCTTGCTGTGATGCAACAGTGCTAATAACTGCACCGCCATGGAGCCAGATTTTTTACTTTTAACCAAATTCTTTCTATGTGAGCATTATCTGTTAAGGCTGTTAAAGCTGCACCCGTTGATTTGGTAAACAATGTAGCTTTTAACATTTTTTTAAAGCATCTTAACATCGAGGCTGCATGGTGGCGCAGTTGGTTAGCACTGTTGCCTCGCAGCAAGGAGGTCGTGGGTTCGCGTCCCGGCTCTGCGGCCTCTCTGCGTGGAGTTTGCATGTTCTCCCCGTGCATGCGTGGGTTTTCTCCGGGTACTCCGGTTTCCTCCCACAGTCCAAAGACATGACTGTCAGGCTGATTGGGCTGGTAAATTGTCCTTAGGTGTGAGTGGGTGTGTGGTTCTTTGTCTCGTTCGTCTCTGTGTGGCCCTGCGATGGACTGGCGACCCGTCCAGGGTGTCCCCCGCCTCTCGCCCCTTGACCGCTGGAGATAGGCACCAGCTCCCCCGCGACCCTCTGTGGAGGAACAAGCGGCTACAGAAGATGGATGGATGGATGGATCTTAACATCGTTCTAACATAGTATAGATTTAAATATATTGTGAAGATTTAAAACCCTCCGAAAGAAATCAATAAAATAGTTGTCCAGCAGTTCTCTAAAAACTTCAGCTAGGACAGAAACAGCCGGCTGTTAGCGCTTCCATTTTAGGAAAAAATACCAGAGTCCCAGAAAAAAACACATTTTCAGTTAGCAGAAAATTTTCAACGTTTGGAGTTGAAAAGAGGAAAAACCTGGGGGAACATTTCTACGGCTGGACTTCTGGTCTCTATTGTAGCCATGGAAATGTATGGTCCTATGTCTGGGGGAAGGCTGGCCTACGGATTATACCTGACAGGAGGGGTGAGTGCTCTGAGACGTGTTTCTGTAAAATAGCTAGTGATACGTAGCTTGTTTACAACGCTGCAGAGTGCAGCTTTAGTAATTGTTTGAAGAAGGGCATTTCTTTCTTCTCCCAGTGAAGCAAAATCACTTGTTTTTATGCAGTTACAACAGCAAAAGGGACATTTTTGTTATGTTCAGTTTCTAAAACTCTTCTAGGGTTACTTGTTGTTAAAGATAAATCCATCCAATTTATGTCCATTTCCTCCCCCTTCTCTAACTCCAGCAGTTATCAGGTTCCATATTTACACTCAACATTTGGGTTCAAACACATTTTTGAAAGCTGAGCGTCTTGGCTGTGCATTTGCTTTACTTCAACTTAAGGTTTCAGTGTCTCAATTTGGGAGTCTAATAAAGCATTTACAGCAGGAAATCAAATTAGGGTGGCTATTCCTCCTCTCAAAAATGGACTCATGTCATCACTCCCTGCATCTAAATTATTTCAGATTTGAGAGTTTTGATAATAATTTGTAGATGTCTGATGGTTAATAGTTAACTACAGAAAAAGAAAAATTATATACAAACACAACAATGTTCTGTTTTTGACTCTTAGTTTTATGTAATTTTTTTTTACAAACTTGCACACATTTAACAGTCCTGATTCTTGAATGCTCTTTTTTAATTTAGAAAATAGGGGGACATCCAGTGGACAGTTTTCCAGGGACGTTGGCTGAAAAGACTCTTTCTTTCCTGCAGAGAGGGAGCTTGAAATGATTCGACCAGAGCTTGTCAGAAGGATGTCACCAGCAGTCGTGAATCAGCTCCTCGATGCCCTGGAAGTAGATGGTGTCTTCAATAATTTGGAGAAAGAGTCAATACTCGAGAAGAACCAAACCACAGCAGATAAGGCACGCAATCTCATTGATGATGTCAGGAAAAAAGGAGAAAAAGCCTGCAGGAAGATGATAGAGCACCTTCACACTAAAAATCCTTCACTTTCTCGTCACCTGGGCTTGTCCTTTGGACAACTTGCTTTGAAGGGTAAGGACACACATTTCTATAAGCAGTTTACACCAGAGCTCCGTATTCAGAAAGCTAGGGGCCATTAGCTTGAGCGCCAAAATAGAAAGACAGGACTTGAGGCACATAAGACTTTATGTCATAATCACCTGCAGCTCTATATGGATCAAACTACTATAATCTCCTCCAACCAGGGAAACTGTAAGACATTATTCTCTCTGTTAAAGTCATTCTCTAGTCCCCCTAATTCCTTTCCTCCCACTGCTACTCCCATGCATTTTGCAACTCACTTAGATCATTCTTCAGTGAAAAAATTGGGAAAATTCATCAGAACTTAGGTTCCACTACTTGTGCCTCTGTTAAGGAGGAGTTATTTCACCTTTTTCATTCGCTCTCTGTGTTTAAACTCCCCTCTATTTCTGAAACTATTAATCTGATCTGCTATGCTGACGATGAGCAGGTATATGTCTCCACTACACCGTCGACCCTCCTTCCTCCACCCTCAATCACTGAATGTATAACCAAGATTAGGACTTGGATTTCTCTTAATTTTTCCAACTGAATTCTGACAAAACTGAGGTCCTTCTCATGGGCACAAAATAAGCCCTCTCACTAACCATAGAAAATACTACAGTCTCCAGTCCTGATCAGATTAAAAGCCTTGGGGTTATTCCCGATATTACCCTGCCCTTCCAGTCTCGTATCAGGTCAGTTACTTGCTCAGCTTACATTCACCTCAGGAATATTAATTGCCTTCTGTCCTCACTTTCTAACTGCACTGCCACCGTATTAGTTAATAGTCTGGTCATTTCCCGCCTGGATTTTTATAATTCACTTCTCTTTGGTCTACCACAGAAGACCCTGCATAAACTTCAGCTGCTAAACGCCGCAGCAGACATCATTATAAAAACACCTTCAGCCACTCGCATCACTCCTGTCATTCAGCAGTTACACTGGCTACCAATACACTGCGTGCAGAATTATTAGGCAAATGAGTATTTTGACCACATCATCCTCTTTATGCATGTTGTCTTACTCCAAGCTGTATAGGCTCAAAGCCTACTACCAATTAAGCATATCAGATGATGTGCATCTCTGTAATGAGAAGGGGTGTGGTCTAATGACATCAACACCCTATATCAGGTGTGCATAATTATTAGGCAACTTCCTTTCCTTTGGCAAAATGGGTCCAAAGAAGGACTTGACAGGCTCAGAAAAGTCAAAAATAGTGAGATATCTTGCAGAGGGATGCAGTACACTTAAAATAGCAAAGCTTCTGAAGCGTGATCATTGAACAATCAAGCGTTTCATTCAAAATAGTCAACAGGGTCGCAAGAAGCATGTGGAAAAACCAAGGCACAAAATACCTGCCCATGAACTGAGAAGAGTCAAGCGTGCAGCTGCCAAGATGCCACTTGCCACCAGTTTGGCCATATTTCAGAGCTGCAACATCACTGGAGCGCCCAAAAGCACAAGGTGTGCAATACTCAGAGACATGGCCAAGGTAAGAAAGGCTGAAAGACGACCACCACTGAACAAGACTCACAAGCTGAAACGTCAGGACTGGGCCAAGAAATATCTCCAGACTGAGTTTTCTAAGGTTTTATGGACTGATGAAATGAGAGTGAGTCTTGATGGGCCAGATGGATGGGCCCGTGGCTGATTGGTAAAGGGCAGAGAGCTCCAGTCCCACTCAGACGCCAGCAAGGTGAAGGTGGAGTACTCGTTTGGGCTGGTATCATCAAAGATGAGCTTGTGGGGCCTTTTCGGGTTGAGGATGGAGTCAAGCTCAACTCCCAGTCCTACTGCCAGTTTCTGGAAGACACCTTCTTCAAGCAGTGGTACAGGAAGAAGTCTGCATCCTTCAAGAAAAACATGATTTTCATGCAGCACAATGCTCCATCACATGCGTCCAAGTACTCCACAGCGTGGCTGGCGAGAAAGGGTATAAAAGAAGGAAAACTAATGACATGGCCTCCTTGTTCACCTGATCTGAACCCCATTGAGAACCTGTGGTCCATCATCAAATGTGAGATTTACAAAGAGGGAAACCAGTACACCTCTCTGAACAGTGTCTGGGAGGCTGTGGTTGCTGCTGCACGCAATGTTGATGGTGAACAGATCAAAACACTGACAGAATCCATGGATGGCAGGCTTTTGAGTGTCCTTGCAAAGAAAGGTGGCTATATTGGTCACTGATTTGTTTTTGTTTTGTTTTTGAATGTCAGAAATGTATATTTCTGAATGTGGAGATGTTACATTGGTTTCACTGGTAAAAATAAATAATTGAAATGGGTATATATTTGTTTTTGTTAAGTTGCCCAATAATTATGCACACCTGATATAGGGTGATGTCATTAGACCACACCNAAAGTGACAGAATGGATGCTGGAGGAGGAGTTTCTGAGTGTCTGTAGTTCACCAGTTGGTCCAGCAGGGGTCACCTTTGAGCTGTGGGTCAAACCCAGTGTAGGTAGAACTTCCACTCAGGTGCAGGTGTTGCTGATGGAGGAGGACTACTAGTCTGTGGAGCGTGACGCCACATGGACCTTGACCTTGTGTTTGTCTCTGTGTGGACAGACAGAAGGTCAGCTGATTCTTCCTGATTCTCCACAGAGTGGACCAGCAGAGCTCAGAGGGTCCCAGTGGTCAGTCTGCCCAGCAGCATCAAACACAGCTGGACTCCATATTTCAGGTCTGTACATGGACAACAACTACTTTAACATCAGTCCTCTCCATGCTGCTCTCTGGAGACCAGTGGACTGTCAGTCTGTCCAACACTGATCTGATGTTTGGCTCCATGCTTTCAGGATGATTCACATAGGATTCTGTTCCAGGAGCTGGAGGACCACATCCTGACTTTTGTGAAGAACCAGCTGAAGAGGATCCAGAAGCTTCTGAGTCCAGATGACCCAGAATGCTCAGAGAGTCAGAGGGAGGATGAGGAGGTGTTGGAGGGTGAGGATGAAGAGCAGAGGAGGAGCAGAGAGGCGTTTGAGGAGATGACAGTTTCCTTCCTGAGGAGGATGAAGCAGGAGGAGCTGGCTGAGCGTCTGCAGAGCAGTAAGAGGATTTCTCTAAAGATTGAACCTGCTGGAGGAATGAAGCACAAACTGATGATCAAACATTCACTTCATCATGTTTTGTCTTCATTCAGGACGTGCTGCTGCAGTTGGTCAACATCAACTTAAAGGTGTTCTGAAGGAGAAGTTCCAGTGTGTGTTTGAGGGGATCGCTACAGCAGGAAGTCCAACCCTCCTGAAGCAGATCTACACAGAGCTCTACATCACAGAGGGAGGGACTGGAGAGGTCAATGATCAACATGAGGTCAGACAGATTGAAACAGCCTCCAGGAAACCACACAGACCAGAAACCACCATCAGACAAGAAGACATCTTTAAAGTCCCACCTGGAAGACATGGACCAATCAGAACAGTGATGACAAAGGGCGTGGCCGGCATCGGGAAAACGGTCTTAACTCAGAAGTTCACTCTGGACTGGGCTGAAGACAAAGCCAACCACAACATCCACTTCCTGTTTCCATTCACCTTCAGAGAGCTGAATGTGCTGAAGGAGAAAAAGTTCAGCTTGGTGGAACTCGTTCATCACTTCTTCACTGAAACCAGAAGAATCCACAGCTTTGAAGACTTCCAGGTGGTCTTCATCTTTGATGGTCTGGATGAGTGTCGACTTCCTCTGGACTTCCACAACCAGGAGGTCCTGACTGATGTCACAGAGTCCACCTCAGTGGATGTTCTGCTGACAAACCTCATCAGGGGGAACCTGCTTCCCTCTGCTGGCCTCTGGATCACCACACGACCTGCAGCAGCCAATCAGATCCCTCCTCAGTGTGTTGGCATGGTGACAGAGGTCAGAGGGTTCACTGAGCCACAGAAGGAGGAGTACTTCAGGAAGAGGTTCAGAGATGAGGAGCAGGCCAGCAGGATCATCTCCCACATCAAGACATCACGAAGCGTCCACATCATGTGTCACATCCCAGTCTTCTGCTGGATCACTGCTACAGTTCTGGAGGACGTGTTGAAGACCAGAGAGGGAGGAGAGCTGCCCAAGACCCTGACTGAGATGTACATCCACTTCCTGGTGGTTCAGACCAAAGTCAAGAAGGTCAAGTATGATGGAGGAGCTGAGACAGATCCAGACTGGAGTCCAGAGAGCAGGGAGATGATTGAGTCTCTGGGAAAACTGGCTTTTGATCAGCTGAAGAAAGGAAACCTGATCTTCTATGAATCAGACCTGACAGAGTGTGGCATCCATATCAGAGACGCCTCAGTTTACTCAGGAGTGTTCACACAGATCTTCAGAGAGGAGAGAGGAGGACTGCACAAGTACACAGTGTTCTGCTTCGTTCATCTGAGTGTTCAGGAGTTTCTGGCTGCTCTTCATGTCCATCTGACCTTCAGCAACTCTGGAGTCAACTTGTTGAAAGAAAGAAACCAAACTCTTTCAGCAGTTCTTAAATTATTTAAAAAAACAAATCTTTACCATGTCCATTACACTGCTGTGATCAAGGCCCTGGAGAGTCCAAATGGACACCTGGACTTGTTCCTCCGGTTCCTCCTGGGTCTTTCACTGCAGACCAATCAGACTCTCCTAGAAGGTCTGCTGACACAGACAGGAAGTGACTCACAGACCAATCAGAGAACAGTCCAGTTAATCAAGGAGAAGATCAGTGAAGATCAGTCCCCAGAGAGGAGCATCAACCTGTTCCACTGTCTGAATGAACTGAATGATGCTTCTCTAGTGGAGGAGATCCAACAGGCTCTGAGGTCAGGACGTCTCTCCACAGATAAACTGTCTCCTGCTCAGTGGTCAGCTCTGGCCTTCATCTTACTGTCATCAGAAAAAGATCTGGATGTGTTTGACCTGAAGAAATTCTCTGCTACAGAGAAAGCTCTTGTGAGGCTGCTGCCAGTGGTCAAAGCCTCCAACAAAGCTCTGTGAGTCCAGATCCAGTCAGATGTTTCTAAATACAGTGGGGCAATTAAGTGACAGTGGCAACCACTGATTCTTCAAGTTGTCCTACTTTAAAAGATGAGATGTCTGTAATGTTCATCATACCGTACAAAGATCTGCATGGAGGAATGGGTCAGAAAACCAGCTGCAGTGTTTGCAAACCCGGTGAAGACTTGCAGGAAAGGTTTGACTTCTGTCATTGCCAACCAAGGTCACGTTTTGTGTTGAACTTTTGTTATTTACTAAATAATTATTTTCTGCACCATTATCCCCCCCAAAATTTTAAGAAACATACAATATGATTTCTTAGATTTTTTACATTCTGTATTTCACGTTTGATGTGCACCTATGATGAACATTACAGACCTCTTTCGTCTTTTTTAAGTGGGACAAGTTGCAGAATTGGTGGTTGTTTTCTTGCCCCACTGTTCATTTTACAGG
>SSNR01001142.1:5079-21897 GCA_006937965.1 Callopanchax toddi
GGGTCATTCAGGGGTCACCCTCCCCCAGCTCGCTCCAAAATGAGCCGGTGACGTCATCTAAGTTTTATTGTATTTTGTAACCTTTAAATATCTTAAAATCCACAGCAGTACAAACCAAACTTTTAACCACACAAATCAGCACAATCAAAGCATAAAAAAGTAGATGAAGCCGGTTCATTTTGGGGCAAACTGCGGGGAGATGATGACGTCATACCTGAAAATAAAACCGGTAATATCTCAAAAACCATAACAGCACAAATGAAACTTTTAACGGCACAAATCAGCACAAACGAAGCACTAACCACTCCACCTATGTGCTTAGTTTTTTAAGTGGGTGGGGGGTCAGCTTCATGGACACACACAACCACGGACATTTTGGCTGGAAGGATGTTTTTTCGGCTGAACTGGGAGCGCCTTAGGATCCCTGGAGGAGCTGGCCGAGGCGAGGTGGCTGGAGAGAGGGAAGCCTGGCACGCTGTTGCCCTAGCAACCCGACCTCAGATAAGTGGAGGAAAATAGATGGATGGAAATGTTTCCTATAACATGACCCCTGATTTGAAACCGCCCCGCACTGAAAGTAAAAATGTATTTACCTGACCCGCGGGTAACCACGGGGTAAAAGACAACCCGCGCTTCACTAGTGGAGACAGCGAGTCAGGCAGTGACTGGATGAAATCTGGAGACTTTCTGACGAACAGAAGAGCAGCTGTGGAGTTTCAGAGGAAATGATCAAAGATCAGGTTTGTGTTTGATCATTGATCACAGCTACTGCTAGCGCTGCTCAATTAATCACATTTTGATCATGATTATGATCTGGGTTTTCCACAATCATTAAAACTGACTGAGTCGATTAGTAGCGCCTCTCTTACGCACTGGTCCGAGTGGCAAATCAAGCGCTCCTTTACAGCATGCATCGCTCACTTTTCCAACAGTAGATCGATGATGACCTGTTGCACCCAGGAGGTGAGGAGGAGAGCAGCTCAGCTCACTTTGCAGCTTGTCAGCAGGTGATCACAGTGCTGTGGGCTCCAGACTGCGAGTAACGCACCGTCTGGAACGGATCTTTCAGGATCTTTTATTCTGCCGTTCTCACGGCCCGGTACCGGACCGGGGTTGGGGACCTCTGCTGACCGTGGTCCTGGGTTAGGGTTAGGCTACAGTCTACTGGTTGTTGAAAGTGTTAGAAAGTTGTTTTGAACTGAAGATGAACAAAAAGTTTCACTTCCTGTTTCTGTGTTTTGCAGAAGACCATCAGACTGAGCTTCAGAGCAAACTATCAGCTTCCTCTGAGTGAGTCCAGCTGCAGGAGAGAAAAAGTCCAACGCTGAAGGTGAGTTGGAGCCAAAACCCCCTCAGAGTCACTTTGAGGGACGTTAGAGGAGGGAGGGGAGCCAGGACTGACTGGACCTTCTGTCTGCTGTGTTTTCAGCTTCACTCACAGACTAAATGGCTTCCAGATCAGAGGAGGACTTCTGCTGTCCGGTCTGTCAGGAGGTCTTCAGAGATCCTGTTGTTCTGTCCTGTAGCCACAGCTTCTGTAGAGTCTGTCTGAAGGACTGGTGGAGAGAGAAACCAACACGTGAGTGTCCAGTTTGTAAGAGGAGATCTTCAAGGGATGAACCACCCAACCTGGTGTTGAAGTGTGAGTCCTTCTTAGAGGAGAAACATCAGAGAGCTTCAGAGGCTCTCTGCAGTCTGCACTCTGAGAAACTCAGACTCTTCTGTCTGGACCATCAGGAACCAGTTTGTCTGGTCTGCAGAGACTCAGAGAAACACATCAACCACAGGATCAGACCCATCGATGAAGCTGCTCAGGATCACAGAGAGGATCTGCAAACATCTCTGAAGACCTTAAAGGAGAAACTGGAGCTCCAGGAGAAAGTTCAAGTAGAGTTTGATCAGACAGCAGAACACATTAAGGTCCAGGCCCGACTCACAGAGAAGCAGATCAAGGATCAGTTTAAGAAGCTTCACCAGTTTCTAACAGAGGAAGAGGAGGCCAGGCTGGCTGCACTGAGGGAGGAAGAGGAGCAGAAGAGTGGGATGATGAAGGAGAAGATGGAGGCTGTGAGCAGAGAGATAGCAGCTCTTTCAGACACCATCAGAAGCACAGAGGAGGAGCTGAGAGCTGAAGACGTCTCCTTCCTGAACCACTACAAGGCTGCAGTGGAAAGAGTCCAGCGCTGCCCCCTGCTGGATGCTCCACAGCTGCCCTCAGGAGCTCTGATAGACCAGGCCAAACATCTGGGCAACCTGGCCTTCAACATCTGGACCAACATGAAGGACCTGGTCTCCTACACTCCCATCATTCTGGACCCAAACACTGCTAGTCCTAGACTCATCCTGTCTGAAGATCTGACCGGTTTGAGACGAGGAGGAGAGAAACAGAAGCTTCCTAATAATCCAGAGAGGTTTGATGGATGGTGGTCTGTTGTGACTTCTGAAGGTTTTAACTCAGGAAATCACAGCTGGAATGTGGAGGTTGGAGACAGTTCATTCTGGAGACTTGGTGTGTTAAAAGAGTCTGTTCAGAGGAAGGGAGACATTCTGTCTGGACTTTGGGGAATATGGTTCTCTAATGATAAATACTCAGCAGTGTCACCAGGACTTCCTGACATTGATCTCTCGATACAGAAGAAGCTCCAGAGGATCAGAGTGAATCTGGACTGGAACGGAGGAAAGCTGTCGTTCTCTGATCCTGATACAAACACACACATACACACCTTCACACACACTTTCACTGACAGGATGTTTCCACTCTTTTACACTATAGGTGAAATGGAAATCTTATCAGAGAAGATCTGAGTGAGAAGCCACTAGGTCTGATCGATCTTCTCTAAGTTCACTGCTGATGTGGTTCCTCCTCCTTAAGGCTGCATAATATGTCAAAAGTTCATCAACATCATGATAACAGGATGTTTGATTGGCCCATTTCAAAAGACGTTAAAAACGTCAGTAAATGCTGGTTCAAATGTTTCCATGTGTGCTACATCAGCTCTTTGTAAACAGTTGTTATGAAATAGTTAACTAAGTTATCATCTGTGATTACTTTAGTAAAGTTGAACAGGAACGTGATTATAATTGATCAGTTTGTATAGAAGATGAATGAATTATTTTTATAAATGTATTTGTAAATGGAGGCAGATTATATCAGATATTTTCTTCTGTCCCTTTCATTCAAATGTGTAGTGTAAATGTTTATGTATATCATTTGTTTTGTGTTCTCCTTTTGAATGAAATAAATTTAATACAAAAAACAATGTGTTGTGTTAATTACACAAAAGTATTTGACCAATCAAATGTGGCCTTTCCCATATGAAGCCAATCATATGGATCTGTTGATGTTAGCTGACCGGCCCTACCTGTTTGATGTTACCTGAGTTAGCTTAGCTTAGCTTAGCGTCGCAATGGCTGAGAACAAAACAAGTGAGGATAATGTCGGTGACGACCTTGGTTAAAAAAAAAATGACGTCTCTCATTTGGAGATACTTTGGTTACAAGAGACACAAAGTTCTACAAACACTGCAGGACAACCGCAGGTTTACATGTGTCATGTGATCACTGTCCCACTAGGCGGCTGATTCATTACGAGCCGCGCTGTCATTCCAACAGCAGAGAGGCCAGCAGACGTTGAGTTATCACAAAGGACTCCGTACATTAATCATTTATTCATGTTGTTTGAAGTGTTGCTTACTAATAATTAGCTACAATAGCAGTCATATAATGTATGTTTCAATTCTATTTATTAGTTTGATGTGGGGTGTTGGCACATTCTGCCCTAGAGGTGTGTAAACCACAGCTTGTGTCCTGCACAGCACTTTGGAACAGGAAGGTGTCTGTTTGTCACGTAAAAGATGACAGCAGAAATATATAGTTAAGAAATGAAGAGAACCCGACTGGAGCTGCAGAACTCGTGTTGATCCGTTAAAGGAAAGCACAAGAGGCCTTTGGCCTTCAGGATAGATTGATTCTACTTAGGGGAGGGGTTGTTTTTACTTTATTACTTTTATTATTATCTTATAACTTTTTGTTTGTAAATGATTTCTTTGGATAGAGATTAAAAATCCTCCAAGGAGGGGGTTGAACTTGAATCTCTGTCTGGGTCTTTTCCTCTTACAGTTTATAGAAGATTCTCAGGTAGTCCGCCCAAAGTCGTAAAAACAGAAAGTTACGACACGCTTTGAACTCGCCGACAGGCGGTCACATGGTTCATGTAGCCTCAATAGTCCCAAACAGCTCAGCTACTCTGCTGCTCTACCTGATCTCATCAGATTCAATTTGAATCTGATGATGACGTCCATTTCTGTCCCGCAGCAGGACGCTCTCATGCTGACTTCAGGGCATTAGGCCACGCCCCTCTCTCCTCTCTCCAGCTCTCTGCTGAATGTTGATCAGTTTGTTCTTCTAAAACATGGTTTTGTCATTTTGTTGGGACTTTGTTAGTGTTTTAAACATTTTAATGTTTGTTAATAAAGTTCCCACAAGGATCTCTGTATCACTTTATTAGTGATGGGAAATGTTTGACTTTGAACCCCCCCCTTCAGTTCTCCTCCTCTGTCTTAACGTCCTTCTTGTGGTCAGGTTTCTGTTCTGCTTTTGTTCTAAAGGGACTGAATCAGGTTTCAGAAACACCGTAAACTGGATTCAGTGGTTCAGAGCTGCAGAGGAACAAAGTCCAGTCAGAAGAACCAGTTCTGACTCAGCTGGACCAGAAACACTACAAAGTCTGAGCAGGAGGAAAGGACTGAACCATTACTGGACCTGACTGGATTCTACTGGGATCAACAAGGTAAACCATCAGAACCAGAAGAACCAGTCTGACCTGGTGAGGAACCATCAAGCTGCAGCTTCACCAGTAGATCTGACCTCATTTCTAGTGGAACCAACCTGCTGAGGAGCAGAACATTCATTAAAACCTCTGACTTTAAATATGAAGTCTGAAATAGNAATGTGTTGTGTTAATTACACAAAAGTATTTGACCAATCAAATGTGGCCCTTCCCATATGAAGCCAATCATATGGATCTGTTGATGTTAGCTGACCGGCCCTACCTGTTTGATGTTACCTGAGTTAGCTTAGCTTAGCTTAGCGTCGCAATGGCTGAGAACAAAACAAGTGAGGATAATGTCGGTGACGACCTTGGTTAAAAAAAATGACGTCTCTCATTTGGAGATACTTTGGTTACAAGAGACACAAAGTTCTACAAACACTGCAGGACAACCGCAGGTTTACATGTGTCATGTGATCACTGTCCCACTAGGCGGCTGATTCATTACGAGCCGCGCTGTCATTCCAACAGCAGAGAGGCCAGCAGACGTTGAGTTATCACAAAGGACTCCGTACATTAATCATTTATTCATGTTGTTTGAAGTGTTGCTTACTAATAATTAGCTACAATAGCAGTCATATAATGTATGTTTCAATTCTATTTATTAGTTTGATGTGGGGTGTTGGCACATTCTGCCCTAGAGGTGTGTAAACCACAGCTTGTGTCCTGCACAGCACTTTGGAACAGGAAGGTGTCTGTTTGTCACGTAAAAGATGACAGCAGAAATATATAGTTAAGAAATGAAGAGAACCCGACTGGAGCTGCAGAACTCGTGTTGATCCGTTAAAGGAAAGCACAAGAGGCCTTTGGCCTTCAGGATAGATTGATTCTACTTAGGGGAGGGGTTGTTTTTACTTTATTACTTTTATTATTATCTTATCACTTTTTGTTTGTAAATGATTTCTTTGGATAGAGATTAAAAATCCTCCAAGGAGAGGGTTGAACTTGAATCTCTGTCTGGGTCTTTTCCTCTTACAGTTTATAGAAGATTCTCAGGTAGTCCGCCCAAAGTCGTATAAACAGAAAGTTACGACACGCTTTGAACTCGCCGACAGGCGGTCACATGGTTCATGTAGCCTCAATAGTCCCAAACAGCTCAGCTACTCTGCTGCTCTACCTGATCCTATAAAGACACTCGTGGAATCTGATCAGATGATAAAGTTTTAAAGGATTTGAAGAGAAAATATGTGTCAGTGGATGTTTGAACTGACAACCCAAGATTAATTATCTTCTGTAAAAAACATAATTGTTCCATATTTCATTTGTTTATTTTTGTGTGAAGTGAGTCCATACATCTATAACCCTGTTCCTTGTGTCTTACAATTATTGTAAAGTAATAATTGATAAATGATTAATTGATCATGTTTTGAAAAGCTTAAATACTCTGACCACACCCACAACACCAGATATGCACATGATGCTAAACTAATGGTTAAACGGGCCAACGCACATTTTTAGCAAAAATCAGCTGTTTATAGAGCATCTCATGAATGGAATATATTACCCCAAAATATCAGGGGACTGAAGGGCGTGCATTATTTTAAAGAAGCATAAAAATGTTCCTATAGCACTGGTTTGACCTAAATGTCTGATGTTTTTATTGTTGGGTCAATTGTATTAAATGAAAATGTACAAAGTCATAGATGTAATTTTCATGTTGATATTTTATATTTTGTGAATTGGACCCAAAGATTAGTAACCACTACGGTGGAAACTAATGGGGATCCTAATAAATAAAGAATAAACAATTAAAATGTTAATAAAATCAAAGTGTTTCTGGATAAAACCATGTTGGATGACTAAATAAGTGACTAATTTGTGCGAATAAACAAACATTTTATTATACAGAATCATTTTGTAAAACAAACTTTATGTACTTTTACTACAGTTTACACAGCGTAGTCATTACGTCTGCACCAAGACATTTTATTTCATGTTAAAACATGTTTGAGTTCTAGAGAGGGTTCATCACTGACAGCAGCTCCTAGATCAGTGAATCAATGGTTGAATCACCAGTTCTGCAGGTCATCAAGCTCTGCTCTTTAATCAGCCACTGATTGAAATCAGGTGTGTTGAAGCAGAGAAACCTCTAAAACATGCTGGATACCAGGCCTCCAGGACCAGGATTGGACACCTCTGTTCTAGATGATGATATGAATGATCCGTCTAACAGATGTTTGAGAATCAGGAGGAGCCGAGGACGGCTTTAGCTCAAAGACACCAAATGGAGATCCAAAGGATTTAGCTTCACGGCTAGAGGAGCTCCAGGGTCAGACATCTCATTTTATCCAAAGGAATCTTCTATGGCAGCTAATTGGTCTAACATCTCTAATGTGGCTGTAAGTGATTAAGAACATCGTTTAGATCCAACAGCCTGGTGACAGTTTCCTGCAAACAAAAAGTTTTGTTTCCATCCTGTCAGAAAATGATGATTCCTGTATTTTTGACTGGTGGGAAACGTTCTAAAACAGTGATGACAGCAGGTCCAATCACAGACAGCAGCATTCAAAACACAAACTGGAGGGAAACCACATTTTACAGAATCCAGTTCAGAACCAAAAAGTCCATGTCAGGTTTCTTTTCTAGCACTTTTTAAAAATCATCCTGCTGCCTCAGTGTTAAAGTCTGAATGATGCTGAATGTTTGTGTCTCCAGTCTAAATGTAGAAGAGGTCTCTGTGGTCCAGACTGTGTGAAGCCGTTAAAGTCAGGCTGTGTCAAAGAAAAGTCCCACAATGCTTCAGGGTGTCAAGTCTCCAGGTAAAGCTCAGTCAAACAGGATGTTGGTGTCATGTCCGCGGTGCTGGCTTCAGATCTGATGGGTTTTCTAGTGATGGCGAGAAGAAGTCTCATGATGAACTGAAGCTTCCATCCATCTGGTCGACTCATGATTCAAGGCACCGTGACGATTCATTTACTCCACTGCGCCATCAAGTGGACGATTCAAGTAAAACTGTAAACCTTTCAACTGAAACCATAAATGATGCTTGTGATGTCAATACTGTATATAAAATCTGAATATTGTGTAAAAGTGTCCTTTAATCCACTGTGTGGTCCAGTAGAGAAGGACAGAGGGTTCTGGTGTGATTGTGTAACTGTGATCATGCTGACCCTAACCCTGGGCTTAAGACGGTTTCTCTCTTTGAAATCATTCCACCTGCTTCAGAGAAAACCTTTTCACAGGACACAGATGAAGCAGGGGTAGCCAGAAAAACCACAGCAAGGTTTTACAAGTTCAGATAAACAAATCTGTGTCCAACCCAGGGCTCCAGGGGATTCTCCAGTCTTCTGATATTAGGGTGCTGAAGGTATTTTTGGACCTCCACTGTTGCACCAGCAGTGAGATTTGGGGTCTTTGTCTCCAGGACCGTGGTGTCCAAACGATGACATGGTTTTGTCATTTTGTTGGGACTTTGTTAGTGTTTTAAACATTTTAATGTTTGTTAATAAAGTTCCCACAAGCATCTCTGTATCACTTTATTAGTGATGGGAAATGTTTGACTTTGAACCCCCCCCCCCTTCACTTCTCCTCCTCTGTCCTAAAGTCCTTCATGTGGTCAGGTTTCTGTTCTGCTTTTGTTCTAAAGGGACTGAATCAGGTTTCAGAAACACCGTAAACTGGATTCAGTGGTTCAGAGCTGCAGAGGAACAAAGTCCAGTCAGAAGAACCAGTTCTGACTCAGCTGGACCAGAAACACTACAAAGTCTGAGCAGGAGGAAAGGACTGAACCATTACTGGACCTGACTGGATTCTACTGGGATCAACAAGGTCCACCACCAGAACCAGAAGAACCAGTCTGACCTGGTGAGGAACCATCAAGCTGCAGCTTCACCAGTAGATCTGACCTCATTTCTAGTGGAACCAACCTGCTGAGGAGCAGAACATTCATTAAAACCTCTGACTTTAAATATGAAGTCTGAAATAGGACAATGTACCTGGTTGATCTGAGAACAAGTCATTACTGAGACATGATCGACCCTTAACTTCAACATCAACTAATCCTGTCAAGTCTCNNNNTGTTGTTTTAACCTGGGATCCAGCAGTGACATTATGCTCATGGACTGCAAAGTGTCCAGCTTCTCCTTCCACTGTCTCTTCAGCCTCTCAGCCACAGCTGAGCTGTCTGGAGTTCAGACAACTCCCATTTCCTCCTGGTTCAGTGCATGGTGGAGCATTGATAGTAGTGGGATTACTTTTGATCCAGAAACTCTCTTTTCCTCAGACAGCTCAGTGGTGGCATCATTAAATGGGGAGAGCATTTTTAGACATTGTGCCATGATGTCATACTGTTCTGAGGACAGTGGGCAGATGTCAGAGTGCAGGCCAGCTGTAGCTGCTCCAATAGGTTCCCTGAGTTCAGAAACACGCTGAAGCGTTTGGTATGTGCTGTTCCAACGTGTATCGACCTCTGGAATCAGCTTCAGTGGAGGTCGGCCCTTTTGCTCCTGCAGCTGTGTCCGCCTCTCCTAATAAATCAACCAACATTGGTTCATTTAAGCCACAGACACACTTCTTGGTTGTCCATTGAATCTGATGATGACGTCCATTTCTGTCCCGCAGCAGGACGCTCTCATGCTGACTTCAGGGCATTAGGCCACGCCCCTCTCTCCTCTCTCCAGCTCTCTGCTGAATGTTGATCAGTTTGTTCTTCTAAAACATGGTTTTGTCATTTTGTTGGGACTTTGTTAGTGTTTTAAACATTTTAATGTTTGTTAATAAAGTTCCCACAAGGATCTCTGTATCACTTTATTAGTGATGGGAAATGTTTGACTTTGAAACCCCCCCCCTTCACTTCTCCTCCTCTGTCCTAAAGTCCTTCTTATGGTCAGGTTTCTGTTCTGCTTTTGTTCTAAAGGGACTGAATCAGGTTTCAGAAACACCGTAAACTGGATTCAGTGGTTCAGAGCTGCAGAGGAACAAAGTCCAGTCAGAAGAACCAGTTCTGACTCAGCTGGACCAGAAACACTACAAAGTCTGAACAGGAGGAAAGGACTGAACCATTACTGGACCTGACTGGATTCTACTGGGATCAACAAGGTCCACCATCAGAACCAGAAGAACCAGTCTGACCTGGTGAGGAACCATCAAGCTGCAGCTTCACCAGTAGATCTGACCTCATTTCTAGTGGAACCAACCTGCTGAGGAGCAGAACATTCATTAAAACCTCTGACTTTAAATATGAAGTCTGAAATAGAACAATGTACCTGGTTGATCTGAGAACAACAAGTCATTACTGAGACATGATCGACCCTTAACTTCAACATCAACTAATCCTGTCAAGTCTCTGAGATGAACAGAACTCCTCTATGCCTCCATCTAGTGGACAGATAGTAGAAGTACAGCAGCTGATGCAGCTTCCTCTGCTGTCTGACTGCATTCAGCTGAGATAAAGAGCCAATCAGAGGAGGAGGATCAGCTGATCTGTTTACAGAATCAATCATGTCAGTGATGATCAGAGCTGATGAATGATCTGTGTTTCCTCTGCAGGTGAAGGTGTAAAGTGTTCTGATGTGATTCAGCAGCATGGATCAGAGTGAGGACAGAGAGTCCCTCCCTCTAGAACCAGTCTGAGTGGAGGACAGGAGAGCAAAGGTCAAAGGTCAGATCATCATCTCTAACTGTCCAGGACTCTTCTCCATGTCAGAGATCAGAGTCACATCATCTAAACATCTTTATTCACAGGACAAGACCTGGACCTGGACCTGGACCCAGCTTTGTGTCCTTAAAGACCAACCAGTCAATGTCTCAGCAGAATGACTTCAGCAAAAGTGTCTCCTGGGACCAACAGTAGGTGTTTGTCAGTGTCCAGTGGAGGCTGATACCATTAAAGAGATGTTGGCAGGTTTAGTAGTTTTTGGTAACAGCCCTGTCTTTTGTCTTGGCTTCTTCCATTTTTCTGGGTCCGGGTCATGGGGGCAGCATCCTAAGTAGTGACTTACAGAACATATTCTCCCTGGCCACTTCCACCAGCTCCAGATTGGAGATAAACTTTCTCAATGTGTCCTGAGTTGACCCGGGGGCCTTGTCCTGGCAGGACATGCCTGAAACACGTCCCCAGGGAGGAGTCCAGGAGGCGTCCTGACCACATTCCTGAACCACCTTGTGACCTGTTTAAAGTCTGAATGGTGTCCCCTTCATTATGGGACAGAGTCTGTTGGACTTTCCAGTTGAAATGGATCCAGTTAAAGTTGATCAGCTGTTCTGTTCCACATTAACAGCAGGTGTCTCCTTGTAAAGTTCTTCATCTGGACAATCAACAGTTCTCAGCAGCAATCAGCTCTTGTCCTATAAGAATTATTGGTTTTTTCTTTTATTTTTTCACACGTCATGGTTCAACCAGCTGTTCCTGTTAATGCCTGAAGCATCAGCTGATCCATGTGTCTGATGTAGAAGAAATGTCAGATGATCCATAAAGTGACCTTTAGATGTGAGCGCGCTCAGAGGCTGGACATTAAAGCCTGAGTTAACAATGAGCTCTAGAAGCTCCTTGGTTCTCTCTGAGTGGAGGTTCAGGATTTTAGAGCAGCTGAAACAAAGAAAGGCTGCTGAGTTCAACTGGTTGAGTCGTTTCAGAGAACCTCCATAAACCCACCTGAGTGGACATGAGTCCACCTTCTCCTCTCTGTCTCTAACAAACACAGAGGAGGCTGCAGGTCAATGATCTGATCACTGAACTCCACAGTCATCCACTGGAATCAAGTGTCTCTGTGTGGACAGACAGAAGGTCAGCTGATTCTTCCTGATTCTCCACAGAGTGAACCAGCAGAGCTCAGAGGGTCCCAGTGGTCAGTCTGCCCAGCAGCATCAAACACAGCTGGACTCCATATTTCAGGTCTGTACATGGACAACAACTACTTTAACATCAGTCCTCTCCATGCTGCTCTCTGGAGACCAGTGGACTGTCAGTCTGTCCAACACTGATCTGATGTTTGGCTCCGTGCTTTCAGGATGATTCACATAGGATTCTGTTCCAGGAGCTGGAGGACTACATCTGGAGGTTTCTGCTCTGGTTCAGGTCTTTGCTCAGAGACTTGATCCATCTGGGTTTTTTCACACCTCCTCTGGAAAGATGGAGCTCATTTCATCTCTAACAGCATCCTGTCAGATTTGTCTCTGAACCATGAAAATGTTGTTAGTCTGAAGACATTTTAGCAGCAGAGACTCTGATGATTCTGTCTGATCAGCTGATCTGATTTCACCTCCACACATGGAAACTCTCCAGTCAGAACCTTCATTTCCTTTAGTTTGTGAAGGAGAAAGAACTGAGTGGAGCTCCAGTTTCTTCTTCACACAATCAGAAGCTTTAAACTGTGAAGATCTGAACTTTGTTTCAGCTTTTTCTCTCATCATGTCTTTATTTAGGATGTGATGGATCTGATTTCCTCTCCTGTCCTTCTGTGGATCTGATCTGGAGTCTTTACTGAAGCATTTGTCCTGTTGCATTCTGGGAACTGAGTCTCCTCAGGCTGGAGGCTCTCTCTGTCTTCTGTTCAACACTGACAGGATGAAGAGCAGCTGGAAGGAACCCACAGGAGAACAAAGAACACTGACAACACTTGATAGAACAGAAGGGGCCTTAACTGGACATTTACAGGAGATTCTCTTCATTTACACAGAAAATCATCTGGATGGCTGTTGATTTACAAACATGTCCAATGTAGCATTACCAAATACGCTATAACCTCTGACCTCTGACCCCTCGACATCACACAAACAATAATCCATCTCTTTCCCAATAACTTGGATTACAATGACTCTTTTATTATGTTTTAACCTGAATCAACATTCCCAGGTATCCAGATCGTTTTCCCAGAAGACTCCACAGGACTCTTTTAGTGATATAAACTAAAAAGACTCCTCGATGTCTCTTTCTAAACGACACTACTTTAATCCACTGTCCAGAAATGTCTTTAATATGATTAATGCATTTTCTCCCACAGTATTATCAGTGTTTGATCCAGCTTCAGTATTATTTCATATTCTTACTTTGCTAAAGGTTAAAATCAATATTATTTCAAATTCATTCATTAAGATGGAATGTGGTTTTAAAGATCTGAGTCATGTGACTTGATAGAACCCCTCTCCCATAGTTCCACGTCAATACACGACTCCATCTTAAGTCTCTCCACTTCCTGAGACGGAGAGTTCTCAGTAACCCTACACTGAGAACCAGATCGCTCAGCTGCCACCCTCTACACAGCTGACCTCCTCCTGGAGACGGCCTGTCTCGTGTGGGTATCAACCCTCACGGCCGATCTCACCTCTGGCTCCGGAGAGAAAACACGCCGTTTTCTCTTCAACTCAACATGAGCCTCACCTTGCTGTCACCATGGATTATGGACTGAAACTCGCTACCGCTGGTACTCTCGGATCGGCCAGGTTTGTCCTGCCGGCGAACCACCTCCCCGAGGGGACGTCCCTCCCCGACTGGATGCCCCCACCTCGACGAGGCGAGTTCACATCGGTCGGATCCATCGAAATCATCGCTGGTACGGGTGAGAACCATAACCTGGTAAATGAAGGCCTCTGTTGATAAGCTCTACACTCCACGTAACTTATTCAACCAGCCACTCCTCCATTTAATCCTTAATCTAAATGAAAAACTCCCTAGTCTTAAAACATCATGAGACTCAGGTCATTAAAACTTAGATATTAAGATCAACTTAGAACACCACACCATCGTGTTGACAAAAGCTAACAACCTTGCTACCTCTGCTCCTCTGTTTGTAACTGTGTGTTCGTCTTCTTTTATAATAAATCCTGTAAATTCTTATTTCTGACTCAGTCTTCCATTCGTCAATATCAAGATACGTAATCTACTCCCTGTAACATCTGACAGAACCTAGAAGTTCCTGTAAAACCATTAGTTTAGTCAAGGTATCCGAGCCAAACCAGCTCAGTATAAAACCGACAAAAACTAAACTGATTAACCTTACAGAAGTGTGTGCAACAAACTTAATAAGTTTATAACGCTACACAAATCAATTCATCCATCAAATGATCATCAAGCATCAAACATGGCTGCAGACGGAGCCTCCACTCCTCCTTCTCCTGCAGGACTAAACACAGAGACAGCCTGAAGACGCTGCTCAGGATCAGTGTGAGGACCATGAGGAAGAGCCTGAGGTAGAGGAGGACTTTCCAGACTCCCCACATTCCAGTCTGAAGCAGCATGTAGGGGACGCCCTCAGACCTGATCCATCTTTAGGTTTTCACCAGGCTCCAAGAGTCCAGACTCACCAGAAGGTTCCTCCATTTCCTGGCTTTGAACGCTCCAACACACATCAATGTGGAAGTCCACCATCATGAAGAGACTGAAGACCAGAAGAAGACAACCTGACTGGTTGTCCTGCCCTAATGGGAGGATGGGATTGGTTCCTGAGCAGCAGATAACAGTGTGGTCAGGATGTGGTCTCTCCAGGATCCTAGAGCCTGGACTGACCTCTGACCCTGAGACTGAAACCTTCAGGATTTCATCCTGTGACTCAAAGGGTTTCTGGAGCTGGAATCATGTTTTTCTCTTCACCTCCTTCAATCTCAAGGTGCCGCCTTTGAGCGCTGTGTGTGTTCTGATTGGCTCTGCTGTGTGACATCATCTGAATGATGGTGATCCAAAAAAGGGTTTTAAATAAAGGCAACTGGACTTATTTGGTTCTTTGAAGACGTTTCATTGCTCATCCGAGTAGCTTTGTCAATTCTGTCTGTAGTCAAGGAGAGAGAATCTTATACTGTGCTTATCTTCCTCTGTCTGTGACACACCTCCTTCATGCCTCCTGAGAAGGTGTTGGCTCCATTGTATTCAACTGGAGTCCTGGTGAGGTGTTTTGATTAGAGGTGTGAATTGTCTGGGAATTAAGTTCAAAGCTGTAGCAGCCCAGCCTGACCCCACTGGGACCTGTCTGTGAAATCCAGAATCCTAAAAGGCTCTAGAGCCCAGATTCTGCTGAGTCATCAGCTGGAGGTGAAGTGGACTAAAAGGAAGCTGCTGCAGGTTAATGATTGATGAGTTTACAGTCAGAGAAAGGTGCAGCAGCTGACCTTTGACCTGTGAGCAGCACTTTCAGACTGCTTTCAGAGTGACGGCAGCCTGCAGACTCAGAGGACTGACGGAGGACGGAGGAGAAGACCAGGATTTTCTCTTCTTCTACAGACCTGCTTCAGACAGAGTGAAGACGCTGAGTAAGTCCAACTCTGATTCCTTCCTGTCTCCAAGTAGAGACAGATTACGTCTCCTGATGAGACCTGAGTCAGAGCAGCTGAGGCTGCAGAACAATCTGTGAGTGATGGTTGATGAGGAGCTGCAGGTTGGTCCACCTCTACACTTCACATCTGCTGCTGGTTTCTCCTCCAACACACCAACTCTGACTGGTCAGGACCTCTCTGTTGACCTCTGACCCTCTGAACACTCAGAGACTCAGACTGGAGTCCTGATCTCAGATCCTGATGCTGGACTGGACTCTGATCTGGACTCCAGTTGGATCATTAACTGGTTTTATGATGGATCAGAGTTCATGTTGGTCAGAGAGTAAAACTGAACCATCAGTCAGTGGCTGCAGAGGGATTTCCATGAAGGAGATAGAACAGAGAGCAGTGAGCGCCCCCTGCTGGTTCCTGTCAGTCTCCAGTGATCCTGTAGGATGGATTTCTGGAGGCTGGAGGATGAACTGCAGCTCCCTGCTACAGACCTACAGTGGAGCTGTTGATGAGCAGCTCAGTGTCTCTGTGGACCAACATTTATTCATCTGACTGTCAGAATCAGCTTTATTCTCCTGAAACAACAAGATGGTTTTACTGCTGTCTGACTGCAGAAGAAGAGCCAATCAGAGGAGGAGCTGATCTGTTTACAGCTCAATGATGATCAGAGAGGATGAATGATGTGTTTCCTCTGCAGGTGAAGGTGTAAAGTGTGTGTGAGCTGACCTGAGTTCAGCAGCATGGATCAGAGTGAGGACAGAGAGGAGCGAGTCCCTCCCTCTGAAACCAGTCTGAGTGGAGGACATGAGAGCAAAGGTCAAAGGTCAGATCATCATCTCTAACTGTCCAGGACTCTTCTCCATGTCAGAAAACAGAGATTAAATCACTAAAACATCTTTATTCACAGGACAAGACCTGGACCTGGACCTGAACCCAGCTGTGTGTCCTTTAAGAGCGACAGGTCAAAGGGTGATGTTCCTGATTTTAAATCCAGTGCTCCTCCCCCCTCAGAGAGGTGAGTGAGTCTAAATGTTGTAACTGAGTCAGGTTGAACTGTTTTGATTCCATCAGCTGTTTAATGTCAGCTCAGCTCTTCTTCACACACATTTCTATGTTCAGATGTGAAGCGGTGTGTGTTGGATGTTTTCCACTAACTCAGCAGTCAAAGTGACAGAATGGATGCTGGAGGAGTTGTTTCTGAGTGTCTGTAGTTCACCAGTTGGTCCAGCAGGGGTCACCTTTGAGCTCTGGGTCAAACCCAGTGTAGGTAGAACTTCCACTCAGGTGCAGGTGTTGCTGATGGAGGAGGACTACTAGTCTGTGGAGCGTGACGCCACATGGACCTTGACCTTGTGTTTGTCTCTGTGTGGACAGACAGAAGGTCAGCTGATTCTTCCTGATTCTCCACAGAGTGGACCAGCAGAGCTCAGAGGGTCCCAGTGGTCAGTCTGCCCAGCAGCATCAAACACAGCTGGACTCCATATTTCAGGTCTGTACATGGACAACAACTACTTTAACATCAGTCCTCTCCATGCTGCTCTCTGGAGACCAGTGGACTGTCAGTCTGTCCAACACTGATCTGATGTTTGGCTCCATGCTTTCAGGATGATTCACATAGGATTCTGTTCCAGGAGCTGGAGGACCACATCTGGAGGTTTCTGCTCTGGTTCAGGTCTTTGCTCAGAGACTTGATCCATCTGGGTTTTTTCACACCTCCTCTGGAAAGATGGAGCTCATTTCATCTCTAACAGCATCCTGTCAGATTAGTCTCTGAACCATGAAAATGTTGTTAGTCT
>SSNR01001143.1:1992-18323 GCA_006937965.1 Callopanchax toddi
GGGGGGGGGGGGGGGGGGGGGGGGGGGGGGGGGGGGGGGGGGTTCTGTAGCACCTGGAAAGCCATATAAGGTCAACTGACACTTTCCTCAACCTTCTCTTCTTTCCCCCTGGATCAAAACGGTGCCAGCTTCTAACAAAACACTCCCTTGTTTACAGAAACTGCCTACAGAAAACAACGTTGCGTCTGAGAATTCGCCGTAATAAACTTTTCTCCCACAATCCTTATCTTCTACAGGGGACTGAAAGCTGAAGGAATAAATCTTTGGAAACAAGGAGTCTCTTTTCTGCTGTTAGAGACCTTTGCACTTTATGAATAACAGTGAATGTTTTTCTTACGGATGAATTTAACCACACTTGATTGCTTAGACATAATGATTAAGTCAAAATACTTGGTAATTGTTTAAACTGCATTGTTTTGTCTTATTTCTCAGAAGAAGTGATTAAAGGTCCCATGACATCGGTTTCCATGTTTTCTGACTTATCTATCATGTTGCAGCGTTGAGTTCTCACCTTCAACCTGCCAGAAAGAGCAGAAAACGGCGTCCATCTGTCTCCTAGTCCAGCCAGTGAGAAGCTCTTCCAGATTTCAGACCCAGGTTTCAAACAGTTTTTTTCACTCCAGCCCGCTATGAGGTCATAGTGATCCGGACTTGCTTATATGGTCAATTCTCCTCCCACATGCACGTTCACGACAACTGGAGCGAGGCAGTGCTGCCGCCATTGCCCATAGACCGTGTAGTGTTTAGTTTCAGTTTCGTTTCTCTTTCACGTGACGACACTGCCCCCTACTGGGCACTGCCCCCTACTGGACACTGCCCCCTACTGCAGCAGAAGTGTCAGGCTGCCAAATAAGGAGAAACCCAGCAGAACCGGAAGGCGGCGCTTTCTTCTGATCTCTGAGTTGCTCGTTAGGAAATAATTACAGCGTATTTTGAGTTATAATGGTGCAACGCTGATCTAGAGGCATCAAAGATTACACCTGTTTAATATAAAGTGATTTAAATATGGAGTCACAGGCACTTTAAAATACACGTTCACTCTAACTATTCATATCAAGGTTAACAGTCTTCTCAACGTTGATCATTTAAGCCTTAAAACAATGATTAATTAAATACATCAAACGAGTCGACTTGATGAATTAGTGAGATTTTTATTAACACTTATGTTACATGATGAGGTTATTAACAGTATATTAATAATGACAGTTATATTGAATTTAATTCATGTGTAGCGTTATAAACTCTAAGTTTGTTGCACACACTTCTGTAAAATCTAGCTTCGCTTTGTCGGTCTTATGAAGAGAGAGTTGCTCTGATGCCTTCACTTACTAGTATTCCACAGGGACTTATAGGTTCTGTCAGATGTCACAGGGAGTAGATTACGTATCTTAATATTGACGAAGGGAAGTCTGAGTCAGAAATAAGACTTCACAGGATTTATTATAAAAAGACGGACGACAGTACAAACAGATTAGCAGAGAGGTAGCAATGGTTTTAGCATTTGTCAACACGATGTTAAAGTCTTCTAAGTTGATCTTAAAATAAGAGTTTTAATGACTTGAGTTGTGATGTTTAGACTAGGGTCATTCTAATTTAAAGGGGAGTTTGGTTAACTGGAGGAGTTACTTGTTGGAGTGGGCTAAGCCGTTAGCTTTATCAACAGAGGACTTCAGTTTTACCAGAGAGTGGTGACTCACTGAGCTGTCATCTGAGGGATCGGTCCCGGATGGAAGTCGAGAATCAATACAGAGGTGTAAGGGTCCTCCCTCGATCCGTCTGGAGCCGTCGGGGGCAGTGGGATCCACCGGGAGGCGGCCGTGTCCCGTCCGAGGATCCCGCAGTCAGGAAAACCATCTCTGTCGGTGGTTAGCATTTTGAGCTAAACGGGGGGAAGACTTCTTTCCCCATTTTGGCAGAGAGAGCAAGACTGATGGTGTCTGGCCCTCAAAAGGAAAGAGTGTTCATCGGCTCACACGGGGCTTGACCCGTCCAGGAAAGAGCCGGCACCTTAGGAAATAGCTGAGCTGTGTAGCGGTTAACAGCTAGCGCCTTGACTCAGTGTAGGCAGACTGAGCACTCCCTCACTTCCGGAGAGGAAGCACAGTTAAAGGAGTCGTGTGACAACGTGGCCCAATGAAAGGGGTTCTATCAAAGTCACATGACTCAAGCCCTTAATACGATAGTTCACCTTAATGAAGTATGAACATACATAATATTGATTTAACCTTTTAGCAAAGTAAAATATGAAATAATACTGAAGCTGGATCAAACATTCATAATACTGTGGATGAAAATGCATTAATCATATCAAGACATTTCTGAGCAGTAGATTAAAGAGTCATTTTAGGAAGAGACACAACGAGTCTCTAAGTTTATTATTATAACTAAAGAGAGTCCTGTGGAGTCTTCCGGCACAACCGAACCCTTGGAAGTATGTTGATTCAGGTTAAAACATAATAAAGAGTCATTATAATCTGAGTTATTGGGAAAAGATGGATTATTGTTTGTGATGGTCACAGGGGTCAGAGATTATAGCGTATTTGGTAACGCTATACATGATATTAAGCTAAATTCTCCTCAGAAACCTCTCTTATTAATGCCTTTCCATATCACTGATCCCTGATTGGCCAGTCTGAATCCTCAAAGTGTCACATCAGGAAGAACTTGGTGTTCCAGCCATTTGTGCTAACCTGATGACCTGTTCAGATCAAGCCAGATCTTAGACGGAGAACGTTTTAGACATAGAGCAGATTCCCTTTTTATAACCAAACAGTCAGTTTGTTTAAACTGCTAAGATGCCTCAGACTCTAAACGAACCATCATGCAGCCTTCAGTTGATGGGAGCCACTGTATTCAGGATAAACCTCAGACCAGCGAGACACATCCAAGGGACCTCTGACTTTTGAATGCCAGAAGTGACCTCTTCCATTCTGAGGGTTCAACCACACCTCAGTTTCGATGACCGGACTTCTCCTTGGCCGTCGGATCAACCAGGACTTCCCATCACCTCAGTAAGCTTTTCCAACTAACGCCAGATGGCTCATGACAATTGATGACTAATTTAACCATCTAAATCAAGATCCATAAATACTGTGTGGAAACATGGGGCATAAACATGGGGTATAAAACCAATACCAAACCTCTAGTCATTTTACAAATAAGAGCAATAAGAACCATCCATTAAAAACATACCAATGACCTGTTTATCCAATCAAACATATGGAAATTTGAAGATATAGTTTTTAAATTTATTTATTAACCAGGAAAGTCCCATTGAGATTCAGAATCTCTTTTACAAGGAGTCCTGGATTATAGCCTATAGGGCATGATGTGATCTGTGGGGGAAACCGGAGTACCGGGAGAAAACCCATGCATGCATGGGGAGAACATGCAACTCCACGCAGAAAGGCCACAGCCGGGATTTGAACCTGAGACCTTCTTGCTGCGAGGCAACAGTGCTAACCACTGCAACACCATGCAGCCCATATAGTAAGCCTTTCCACTGTGTTGGTTATACACAAGGTCAAATACAAACAGACGATATTCAAAAATATTTCAAACCAATTTCAGTTGAGAAACCACAAAGAATAAAATCAAGTTTTCAACAAATATTCTGAAGAACAACTCTGAGACGAATGAGCTCCTCAGTAAAAGGAGTCAAGTTTGGAACATAAGGAATGAAGAAACTGTCTGACAATCAGTCGCTTTAAAGACAGCTACAACGAAAAAATGATAAAGTCATACCGAAACATAACAAATGAATGGCTCATGTGGCGCAAGTCACAGTCGTAGTAGGATTATTTATAAAACTCGAATTAAAGCTGCACGTGGTAGATTGGTAAACAACGTAGCTTAAAATGTTTTTTTTCATGCCTCTTTAACAATGTCCTAACATAATTTAGATATAAATATATTTATACTTTATATATATACTTTATATTTTATTTTATCGCTACAATATATATATTGTAGCGATAAAAAAAAAATGAAAGAAATCAATAAAGTGGTTGTCCCGCAGTTCTCTAAAAACTTCAGCCAATCAGACGTTTCGGACTGAAAGCAACTATTGGACAGTCCGGCTGTCTGTCTGCCTCACTTCCTCACTGCTTGGATCCTCCATTAATGCGTCCTGGAGCATTTTTCAGCAGAACATCCAGGAAGTGAGAGAAGGACAGAAACAGCCGGAGGAGGTGCGGCATAAGGATTCTACCCGACGGGAGGGGGGAGAGCTCTGAGACGTGTTTGTGTAAAATAGCTAGTGATACCTAGCTTGTTTACCAATCTACCGAGTGCAGCTTTAATCACACTGTTTTGCTGTATAAAAGTTATATCTCCGTACTGTTTTTAATCTTTCCGCTCTTGAGGAGGATGGATGCATTCCCTTCTGCTCCCTCTCTTTGTGTTCCCCGCTGCTTTTGTGGTGTGAAGTTTGGAGCATTTTCCCCATCCCATTTTGGAATATTCAACATTTTGACCATGGAATTGATCAGCGGGTCTCTCAATGCTGTTGACAAAGTTTTTTCCACTTTCGGACGGTGACGGGTGCGCTGAGCTGTCCTGACGGAACGCTTCCAGCAGGATATATTGTGGATTCCTGGGACGCGTGGAAGATAATGTGTCTCTCTTCTTTCCGTGGAAGACGTGGAAGATGTATACATATTTGGCTTCATGATAGTTGGGCACCTGCTGATTGGAGCGGGCGGGTACCTGGCTTATCGAAAGATTCTGGAGATATCAGGGATGATTGGCAAATTACCTGTGCTCAATGAAGTGCTGTGAATTAGGGATGTGGAGATTCACCGATCTGAACCGGTGGTCCGATCATGACGTGTTAAATCTGACTGCACCGGTAGCTTCAGCGAGCATCAGCTCAGCTGACTGCTAAATGTGCAACGTATCTCTCTCTCTCGTCTCCCATCGGTGAAAACGATGGTTGCATTGATTAGTTCAGGGTGTCCAGCCTTTTTCCTCTCACGAGCTACTTTTATACTGAGCAGCTCCACACGGGTTGGGGGGCGAGCTGCAGTTGCTGCAATATACTGTCCATGTTGGCATTTCATACTGCAAACGCTGTGTGCGCGCGCGTGTGTGTTTGTGTGTCCGTCACCGAGTCAGCGTTCCTTCATGTGACGTTTAACGGAGGTTTTGTGGCTCAACGCTGTCCTTGTAACTCGTTCCCCGGAGGGGCGCGGGGGAGAACTGTCCCACTATTTAACATCAACGACTCCGCGTTAAACTTGTGGATCAGTTTATAGTTTATCTGTTTTGTCCTCGTTTTGTTGAACGCACCACCAGTAAAACTACGGAAGCCTGGTGGTGCAGGCGCAGTTAGAAAACCTGGTAGAACAGGTGAGGAGGAGATGAGCTACATCAGAGAATCTGAATGGTTTCTGCTCTGTTAGCCACTAGAATCTGTTAGTCAGTGTTAGAGACACTATGTTGAAGTTATTTACACAATGCACAGAGTTAATGCTGGAAATGTTGATTAGAGGAGGTTTAACAAGTGGTTCAGTCAAATTACAGACAGAAAACACTATTAATTAAAGGAGGACCTGAGGAAAGAGCTTTAATTGTTAATGGTTCACATCTGTTATTACTTATTTTTAAGAGGCCTAATCTTTTAAATTGGCTATATCAATTAATTGTTTAAAAAGTATAGAGATTTACTTTATTGATCCCTTGGGAAAAATCCTCTGGGAAATTTAGCAACAGTTGAGACGAACAACAAATGTAACATTTTTGTTGATGATTTAATATTTATTAGGAATAAAACAATCCTCTTGTCTGAACCATAATAAAGTGCATTTTTTAAAGTAGAATTTATTGATTTATCAAAACAATAAAGTATCAAATCTTTCACAGAGAAAGAGAGAAAGAGAAGTAATTACGATGATTTTTTAAAAAACAGACGTGGACTTGAAAATTCTCTGTGATGTGTTGAATCGTTTCAAATCGCATCGTAGATCGTATTGAATCGAATCGCATCGAATCGCCAGCAAGGATGAATCGTATCGGCAGAGGCGTCACCATATCGTCAATGTATCGAATTGCTGGGAGCGTATCGAGATACGAATCGAATCGGCCTCAGTGGTGGGGATTCACATCCCTACTGTGAATACTCAGACTGTTATGTTTATTGAGCTGGACCACAAGCTAGCTGCGGTGACTGAACTCTTACGCAAGACGGATATCACCCTGGAGAAAATTACAGCTCGGCTGGATGGAAGGAGTCTATAATTCCGATGATTGGATGTTTGGAGCCAGCTACAAGACACTAAGACAGAGAGGAAAACTGTTCTCAGTCTGAAGCCAAAACAAATCCACTAATCTAATCTGGATTCCCTGCCAACCTACTTCCCCCTCTGGAATGCATGATGAGGAAGCTGCCTCTGAGTAAACCTTGTCCTCCAACTCCTATGAACTCCCTCCACTCCCGTAAACTCGGTCTGTACGCTACGCGAATTGCTGCGGACTCAATCAGGCGCGTGGCGGTTCCCGTTACCTCCCATCCACCATCATGTGTCTGGTGTTCTTATGACTGTCAGAGTTTGTGCTTTATACGTTGGAGGCTTTTTTTTCCTGTTTGTGTCTCTGAGCTTCCTTGAGCGCAGGGAAATGGACATGTTTTTTATCACTTCCCCACACCCTCCCCTCCAAACGTTTCTTCTTTGAAAAAAAAGGGAGTGCATAATGTGCATGCCTAGGCACCTGCTTTCTGTTTTGTTATACTGTATGTCGTTTGTCTGATTCTTGGAAACAGCTGTACTGAAACTGTAGTTTCGTTGTATTTCGACGCTGATTCAATGACAGTAAAAGTTTCTTCTTCTTCTTCTTATTGTAATGTTGGTTGTAAATATGATGCATATACTTTTTGTAACATTATGCATCATCTTATTTTTTTAAAAACCTTCTTATCAGGTCACTTTACTCCTTATATGATTATTGTCATACCAAAAAAAAAGGGTTTTACATGTAAAGAACGACTCAACTATCCTGGTATTTGTTTCTGCAGTCTAAATGTAGATTTGCTTCACCTTATCTTATTTTAATGATCTTTTACTGACCTATTTTTGATTTTTAGAATGTTATTGTCATCCCAATAATATTTTTGCTTCACTGTATCGGTCTAAATTTTAATATTTTTTGTTTTAGCTTTATTTAATATTTTACTTTATTTTATGTTTTCTTTATGTAGTGTGTATAAAAGCTAATGTTTTATTGCTCACCTTCCGCTTAATTTATCCAGTTACCGAGGGTTTAGACGAGAGCCTGTGTGCTCTGGAGACCTGGGTTTAAACAACTGTTTGTGATAAAAGCAGGATTATCTAGATTCTTTTAGTTGCAGGGAGTCATTTATGTACCTGTTATTTGACGAATGGAAGCTGAGTCAGGAATAAATATATTCAATATTTATTATAAAAGCTGACGAACATTTGTAAACAGATTAGCATTTGAGGTAGCAATTTGGTTAGCATTCACTAAGTGGTAGATGTTCTAAAATTGATCTTCTGAGTTTAGAACCTGAGTCTCGTGGTGATATCAAGACTAGGGAGTTAGCTTAAGGGTTTAGTTATCAGGGATGAAGTGGAGAGGTTACTTTGATGAGCAGCCTAGTGGTAGAGGGTTAGCTTTATCAAAGTAGCCTAGCTTTACCAGGTCATGGGTCGTTACTGCACCTCGCTCCTGGATCACGTCCAGCTGGTGGAGTTCGACGAGGAAGCGGAGATTCCCCCTCGGTCGATCTGGGGGCCTGACAGGTAGGTGGACCCGCCTGGCCAAGCGGAGAGCGTCCGTGGATACGACGTCAGTGGGACCCATTGCTGGTGAGTTGATAGCTGGCTGTCTTCCCCATTCTGGTTGAAACAGAGAGGCAGGTGGATGTTTCCTGCTCTCAGGGGTAAGAAGCTTCTTCGACCGCTACGGGGCTTGACCCGTTACGGGGGCAGTCGGCATCAATAACCCACTGTGTAGCAAGTTGACAGCGGGGTTGTTTTCTCCTCCGAGGCTGGTGGAGAACTGATCACTTCCCGTGTGGGGCAGACAGCTGAGAGCTGTCAGTAGACGTGGGCCAATCAGGAGACTCTAAACAAGACACGTGACTCAGGCTCTAAAGTCCTACGTCACCCCGTGTAAGGAGTGTGGAAAAGTATACTTATTTATCCTTAGCAAAGTAGAAATAAGTAATAATACTGATTTAACCTTTTAGCAAAGTAACAATAATACTGAAGCTGGATCAAACATTCACAATGCTGTAAGAGAAAGTGCATTAATCATTTAAGACATTTCTGTAACAGATTAAAGTGTCATTTTGGGAAGAGACACCAAGAGTCTTTATTATTATTATTATTATTATATAAAGTCCGGTGGATTCTTCCGATACGACCGTGACCTTGGAGGAATGTTGATTCAGGTTAAAACATAATAAAAGAGTCATTATAATCCGAGTTATTGGGAAGAAGATGGGTTATTATTTTAGATGATCACATAGGTCAGAGGTCAGAGCGTATATTGATCACGCTACATTTATATTTTGTGTTTCATCTTATTATATCTATGTCTCATGAGGATAATTAAGATGGACAAAATAAGCATCTGCTTTAATCCCTTCCACTTTCGATTGATCTATTGCATAAGTTATAATTGTTCAATGACATCACTGTTATAATGTAACAAATCAAAATAAATCCATTCATTCGTTCATTCATAAATGCAGCAGTCAAGAAAGTTTTTACTGTTTTGTTTTATTTTTCAACCATGCAGAAAACACATAAAGTTACTTACATGTATCCAAACATTATACAGTGTTAGAAAAGGAGAAATATTTTCAGCCCAGTTCAACAATCCATAAACCCTGTTGACCTGATCAGGTATCAGTACAAACTCCACATGACAACGTAGGTATGAATATTAATGAGTGAATAGGTTAAACCCTCGGTCAACCACAGATTCAAGCGTCGTCTGATTTGGGGCCACATCCTGGTAGTTTCCCTTCCCTCTGCAGGAAGAGCAGAGGTAGGACCAGACTGCTGGGGACCAAGAACCAGACCGAAGACCACCCGACCAAACAATGCAAATAACTCAAAGGTTCATATGAACTTTGTACTATTGAGCTGATCAGATTGCTGAGGAACCGGACAGACAGAACTCCTGTTATGATCAACATGGTGTGGAAAGCCCTCTGCTTTGATTGGTCACGCTCTCTATCCCCGCCCCCCTCGCCTGGCCCTGGACGAATCAGAACACAGAGAACAGAAAAGCTACAGAAACCAAAGGCGATGGATGTGAAGAACAACAACAAGCCAGTGATGAAAACCATCGGAACATTAAACCATGTCACTACAACCATCACCATGAAGGAAATCATCCAAATACAAACGACGGAGACGTCTCTGATCCTGACCCCACATGACCCCCTCAGACCTCGGTAGATAACAGGATGCACAACCGCCAGGTAGCGTTCCACACAGGTGACCAGGTGGAACAAGGTGTGTCCAGGGGTGAAGATCCCAAATGAGCAAAGTCCTGCCTTCCTGACACTTAACGTGTTAGTAATGGAGCCTAAAACGAAGAGAAAATTCCCGGCGGAGCAGATGAGGTCCAGGACCACCACGTTGTAGGTGAACACATCGATGTGACTCAGCGACGTCAGAAAAGCACCGACGCGTTCTCTCCGCCATTTGTAGTAACCCAGGACGAGGACGAAGACAAACAGAGGCGTCATGACGATGTAGATGAAAGAGAAGCTGAACATGATGAACTGAGTCTCAGGGATGATGCACTCATCAAAGAGAGGGGGAGGGGGGGAGGGGGACGAGGAGTTGAGGAACATCTCAGGTTGAATCGCTGGTGAACGAGGTGAGCAGCTGGAAAGATAAACACGATGTCAGAAATCTGACTGTAAACCCTGAGCTGGTCCATCTCAGGTCAACGTAGGTCAAAGTTCACAAAACAAACAACCAGGTTTGTTCTAAAGACTCTGAGGAGACAGGACCAGCTCCTCTGGACTTCAGCAAAACAATAAAACATGATAAACATATGATCAAACTAATGGTGAATGTCCTGTACTGGGAAAGAGCTTTCTGAGTCCAAGGACTCCCAAAGTGCTTCACACTACATTCAGTCATCCACCCACTCACACACATACAGGCTGCATGGTGGAGCAGTAGCTCTGCTGCCTCGCAGCAAGAAAGTCGTAGCTTTGGATCCCAGCTGTGGTCTTTCTGCGTGGAGTTAGCATGTTCTCTCCGTGTATGTGTCAGTTTCCTCCATAGATCACAACATGCCTGATAGGGTAACTGTTAACTGTGATCGTCGCTTTAGATCAAAGCGTCTGATAGGTGAATAAACAGAAACACACCTGATCACCAGCTGTTGGTCCTCTGGTTCTTCTTCAGCGCCGCTCAGAGCAGCGACTGGCTGTTTGATGGAGTCAGTCTGATTAGAACAATAAACCTGTGTGTGTGTGTGTGTGTGTGTGTGCGTGCGTGCGTGCGTGCGTGTGTGTGTTTTACATGTTTCATATTTTAACGTCCCTTTAGGGATAAATCAGACCTTTAAAAAGCAGGTCAGTGGAGCTCGTCTCATATTACTGATGGATTCTTAAAGGTGGTGATTAGAGAGATTTATTGATCTACAGTAGAGACCATACTCATCACTCAGAGAGGGCGGAGTCTCTGGAAACAGGAAGTAGTCCTATGACTGAGCAGGAGAGACACTGCTGAAACATGCTATGAGATGAGATAAGATAAGATGAAATGACATAAGATAAGATGAAATGACATAAGATAAGATGAAATAAGATAAGATATGATAAGATGAAATGAGATAAGATATGAGATGAGATGAGATAAGATATGATAAGATGAAATGAGATATTTTGAGATAAGATAAGATGAGATAGCATTAGATAAGATATGATAAGATAAGATAAAATGAGATAAGATATGATAAGATGAAATGAGATAAGATGAGATGAGAGAAGAGAAGATATGATGAGATGAGATAAGACATGATAAGATAAAATGAGACAAGAAAAGATATGATAAGACGAAATGAGATGAGATTAAATGAGATAAGATTAAATGAGATGAGATGAAATAAGATAAGATTAGATAAGATAAAATGAAATGAGATAAGATGAGATGAGATAAGATATGATAAGATGAAATGAGACAAGATGAAATGAGATAAGATGAGATGAGATCTAATAAGATGAAATGAGATAAGATATGATCAGATGAAATAAGTTAAGATGAGATAAGATATAATAAGATAAGATGAGATAAGATATAATAAGATAAAATGAGATAATATGAAATGAGACAAGATAAGATGAGATAAGAGAAGATAAGATATTATAAAATGAGATAAGATATGATAAGATAAGAAAAGATATGATAAGATGAAATGAGACAAGATAAGATATAATAAGATTAAATGAGATAAGATGAAATGAGATAAGATGAGATGAAATAAGATGAGATAAGATATAATAAGATGAAATGAGACAAGATGAAATGAGATATGATGAGATAAGATAATATGAGGTAAGATGAAATGAGATAAGATGAGATAACATGAGATGAGAAAAGATGAGATAAGATGAGATAAGATATAATAAGATGAGATGAGAAAAGATGAGGTAAGATGAAATGAGATAACATAAGATAAGATGAGATAAGATGAAATGAGATAAGATGAAATAAGATAAGATGAGATAAGATGAAATGAGATAAGATGAAATGAAACAAGATGAAATGAGATGAGATAAGATAAGTTGAGATGAGATAAGATATAATAAGATGAAATGAGATTAGATGTAATGAGACAAGATGAAATGAGATAAGAAGAAATGAGATAATATAAGATAAGATGAGATAAGATGAAATAAGATAAGATGAAATGAGATAAGATGAAATGAAACAAGATGAAATGAGATGAGATAAGTTGAGATGAGATAAGATATAATAAGATGAAATGAGATAAGATTTAATGAGGCAAGATGAAATGAAATAAGAAGAAATTAGATAATATAAGATAAGATGAGATAAGATGAAATAAGATAAGATGAGATAAGATGAAATGAGATAAGATTAAATGAAACAAGATGAAATGAGATGAGATAAGATGAGATAAGTTGAGATGAGATAAGATACAATAAGATGAAATGAGATAAGATGAGAAAAGATAAGATGAGATAAGATGAAATGAGATAAGATGAAATGAAACAAGATGAAATGAGATAATATAAGATAAGATGAGATAAGTTGAGATGAGATAAGGTATAATAAGATGAAATGAGATAAGATGAAATGAGATGAGAAAAGATAAGATGAGATAAGATGAAATGAAACAAGATGAAATGAGATAAGTTGAGATGAGATAAGGTATAATAAGATGAAATGAGATAAGATGAAATGAGATGAGAAAAGATAAGATGAGATAAGATGGAATGAGATAAAATGAGATAAGATGAGGTGAGATAAGATAAGATCAAATGAGATAAGATGAGATGAGATAAGATAAGATGAGGTGAGATAAGATAAGATCAAATGAGATAAGATGAGATGAGATAAGAAAAGATGAGATAAGACTTAATTGATCCCACAGTGGGGAAATGTGTGTGTTACCACAGCTCTGGACAGATAGCAAAATAGTACAAAAAGTGACCAAGAACAAAAAATAAAAAAGGGATATTGTTGCAAAAATATATGCCGGGTTCAAAACATGAGTCAGAGAGACAGTATTTTTATAAAAATGATTATAGGTAATTTATTTACATATTTAGTTAAATCTTACAGCGGATCTACTAGCGCAGCACAGATTGAGAGCATTTTTCATAGAGAGCCCTGACCAAAATTCCAAAACCAAATTCTCCCGAACAAAGACAAGCATAACACATTTATAACTCATGGTTTCTGTTACATGAACCAATCATAGCGCACGTTCAGGCACGCCTTCAAACTACTTTTAGCCAATCACCTAGCAGAAAGCACGTGCCAGTGTCGTAATACCTTCTCAGACTGCAGTGCTTTGTTAAAACCCCAGACCTTCATCTATCATCATTATACTAGATAAATGGTCCCTGGCTTGATCTTTGCTTACTTTTCCCGCCAGATTTCAATATCGTCCTTCATAATTAGTCACCAGAGGGGAACAGTTCGTGAGAATGTGTCCTGGACGGTAGTAGACCTGCACACAACAACATGCTGACTCTTATCTCATCATGACAGGATGAAGCTGTTGTGTGTGCGTGTTGATCCCATTCTTGACCCCACAGATTTGCATGTACACACACACACACACACACTAAGTCATTGTGGCAAAACAGGATGTTTCATAACTCTGCCTTAAATGGTCAGCCTTTCCTCCACTGGTCCTTTCCTAGAGTCATGACTTGCTCTTTTCTGATGGAAACACCTGGTGTTCTGAAGAGTTGTATACAGAGTTCAACTCTGGATGAAAAGGCCTTGCTTCACCTCTATAGTCTCCCTGTATTTTCCCAGCTAATATGTGACATTATATCATTAAAATCTACTTCAGGGACAAGACTATTTACAACAGTAGTTCATATATTGTGGTGTGTAACTCAGCTGGAAGAGTCTCTGGTTCAATCCCAGCTCCAGCTGGGTTACATTGTTGTGTCCTTGGAGACACTTCACCCACCTTGCCTACTGGTGGTGGTCAGAGGGACCTGGTGGAGGTCAGAGGGACCTGGTGGAGGTCAGAGGGGCCTTGTGGAGGTCAGAGGGACCTGGTGGAGGTCAGAGGGGCCTTGTGGAGGTCAGAGGGACCTGGTGGTGGTCAGAGGTGGTGTCAGTGCATGACATCCCCGCCTCTGTCAGGCTACAATGTAGTTTTTCACCACCTGTGTGTGTGTGTGTGTGTGTGTGTGTGTGTGTGTGTGTGTGTGTGTGTCTGTGTGTGTGTGTGTGTGTGTGTGTGTGTGTGTGTTGTAGCTGCTCAGTCTGAGGTTTTCTCACCTCTCAGAGTCTCTGACATGTAGAGGAAGAGGAGCTTCTTCCTGTCCTCAAACAGCCGTTGGTCTCCTTGGTCCTGCTGCAGAATGGAGGGGACGTCTGTCCAGAGGCTGCTGGGTGAGTCCCGTCTGCTGGATGTGTGTTGGTGTGTAAATGCTGCTGGTTAAAGCTCCAACTAACCTGAGCGTCATCTCTCTTCAGCTCTCGGCTCTCTGCTGTGCTGCTCAACAAACCATGGACTTGGTCTCTGTCTTCAGGTGGACCAGTCATCCTGAAGAGTCCTGCCCTCCCTGTGATGGAGGGAGATGACCTCACTCTGACCTGTCAATCAAGAGGCCCCGCCCCCAACCTCCCAGCTGGTTTCTATAAAGATGGCGTCTTGATAGGAAATGAGTCTACAGGTCACATGACCCTCCACCATGTCAGCAGGTCTGATGAAGGCCTGTACAGGTGTGACATCAGGGGTCATGGAGGGTCAGCACCCAGCTGGCTCTCTGTCACAGGTCAGAGGTCACTTTAACTTCATTTACTGATGTGAAACCTCGACAAGAAGAAAAGAGTTTGTTTCCTTTAAACGTCTGAGTCCATCAGTCAGCTGATCAAGAGTCTAAACCTTTATCTGACCAGACTGATCTCTCTGCAGACAAACCTTCAACACCAGGCCCGACCACCGCTTTAGCTCCACCCACCACCGTAGCCCCGCCCCCTGCCTCAGCCTCTCCTTTTCTGCTCTTCTCAATGATCTTCCACCTGGTGTTCTTCTGCTTCTTCTCCGTTCCCATCATGGTGTTTTTATATCGACACAGAACCACAGGTAAGGCCGGCCGTCCATCAATCAATCAATCAATCAATCAATCAATCAACCGACCAATTAAACAATCAATCAATCAATCAATCAATCAATCAATCAATCAATCAATCAATCAATCAATCAAACAATCAATCAATCAACCAATCAATCAAGCGACCGACCAACCGACCAGAAAACCAACAAACCAACCAGAAAACCAACCGACTGACCAATCGATCAATCTCTCTAAGTGAATTCTTGTCGTTATAAATCGTCTGAATTAATTTAATAACTTCCTCTGACTACAGGAAGTGACCTCTCTGTGTCCATGGTGATGACTCCACCCACCCATCCTGAGCTAGGATTGGATGATGATTATGATGACGTCACCACAGAGCATGACATCTGACGTGATTATGGGCTTGTTGGAGATGAACTGCGCCTCGCCTGGAGAACAGACGAGAGCAGGCGGACGCAGCAGGGGGCGTGGCCAAAAGTCTGCTTTTAAGTCGGACAGATTTTCCTAAATGTAGCTCGTAGGTGATGATAAGGCTGAAGATATCGCGTTAATGTCCGTAATAGCAGATGACTCTCCTTTTTTTTCCAAAATCTTTATTTGAAGTTCAAAGTATTTCAAAACAAATTCAAGAGTGAACAATATAAAGTATCAACACTAAAGTAAACTAAATAATAGACATATATCCAGAGAGATCAGTCAAAGAAAATAAACAAGATACTGCTCTGTACTAAATGATCTAATTATAAAAATCAGACAGTAGTTTTATTAGAACTTTATAGAAAATGGAAACAGTCCCTACTGAAAACTCTTTGAAACAAATCACATTTCTCACTGTGGCCTTTATAGTGACATCATCAACGTGGCGTGTATTTACAATATATATATAAATAATAACATTTCGCATTCTGCCACAGGATGTTTGGATTACAACGTGAACCAATCAGATCTGAGATCAGGTGAGAGCCAGGCGTTTCCCATCATGCTCTCGGTTTTGCAGCCGGTGGAGAGCAACTGCAGCGCCTTGCTCCAAAATCTGCATCCGCCTTGATCTCACGAGGTTATCGTTGACTACGTAGGCATGACATCAGAGCAAGTCGGCGTCAAGTCGGACAGAAATCTAACCGGCATGCACTGGGCGCCGATCACCGGTGATCGAATCTGAGCAGAACTGGCTCATCTCGAACGCACCTGATGTCATCTCTCTCTCCTCCTGCTGTTATTGTGGGGAAAATGTTTTAAAGCAGCAGGAAACAGTTTTTACACTTTGAGCTAGAACATTAAAATTGATCTAACTGATTTCTGAGTTAGAACCTTCACCATTTTCATATTTGCCACCAATCTGCTGCCCTCTACTGGCCAGATACCACACTAAACACTGTTTATGTTACTGAACTGATAAAGCCATACGCTCCAACCTGAGTCCTCAGGTCCACAGACCAGAATCTACTAACAGTTCCAACCTGAGTCCTCAGGTCCACAGACCAGAATCTACTAACAGTTCCAACCTGAGTCCTCAGGTCCACAGACCAGAATCTACTAACAG
>SSNR01001145.1:12500-21087 GCA_006937965.1 Callopanchax toddi
TCAATAGAAACTTTAAAAAATGCCTCAGTGCAAAATGGGTTTTAATAAATGACAAATTCCCTGAGAAAATGAAAATAAAAAGTGTAAAGGTTTATTTTTACTTTAAAAAAATAGTTCTCTCATCTTCTCAGTGACTGGTGTGAGCGGCTTGTTGCTGCAGATCTCCTTTGTGTTGAGTTGTCCTCCAAACAGTGTCCTGTGTGCCATTTGAGAATAAAATAGATGGGGGGGGGGGTCTGTGGAGGTTCGGATCCGGCACTGAGCGTTCAAGGTCGCGTGCGCTCGTTACTGAATCGTCCAGACTCGTGCGCTCCGTCAGTGCGCACGAGGTGCCCGAACGCGTCTTTGCGCATGGGGAGCTTTGCAGCTTTGCGGTCCGATCACTCAGCCCGTGGTCAGATGCTGATTTTAACTACACTTCCTGTTGTGGTGGCTCTGAAGGAGCTCCCATAAGCGTTCAGGCTATGAAGACTGGTTGACACGCACAAGCTGCGCCAGCAGGAAAACAGAGCTATCCAAACCCGTTCACCTCCCCGTGAGGAGTTGCGCATCAGCGCCAGGTTCTCCCCTGAGTGTCTCAATAAAAAAAATGATGTGCACCCCTCATTTCTCTCTCTTTTTCTCATGATCTCATAATAATGAATGTTAATATTATAACCGGTGTTCCGCACGGCGCTGCACTGCAACCTCGACACGCCCACCTGCTCTCTGCAGCTCTGAGCGCGCTGCGGTGAATCGGACACACTCAGACCATCTCCCCAGAGGTGAGAGATTAGAGGGGACAGCAAAGCAGAGGCAAGGTCAATCTCACCCATCCCCCCCAGATAACCCTGCCTAGCACTCAAAAAATAAATATTTTTTTAATTAAATTTTTTTTAAAATTAATAACTGAATAAATCATCCTGCGCCCCCCCTGCTGTTACACCCCAGCCCTCCAGTTTGGGAACCACTGGATTAGATTATAACATACAGCGGAGATCAGGAGACAGCAGCAGATGTCAGCAGACTTTAGGAGGATGGCCTGGTGTCAAGAAGGGCAGCAAAAAGCCACTTCTCTCCAGGGACGGCTGGTGTCTGGAGGAAAGTCTCTTTCTCTGATGGGTCGTCTTTGCTGTGGTTTCTTTATAAAGGCTGGTCTAGAGAAGAACAGCTGAGCGATCCATCAGTAACAGTAAAACATCCTGAGATCATTCAGGTGTTGGTTGCTTCAGACTCACAGTTTAGCCCCAGAACAGCCATGAATGAAGAACAGGACCCAAACATCCTCCTAGAGGAACTCCTTCAACCATCCACAGCACTCTGCTTGAAAGGCTAAACTCAGAACTGAAAATGTTAAATTTTTAGGTGCATGGCTCAGAAACTGAGAACTGGTATTCAATCCTCAAGAGGCAGGTGGATGAACGAAATGCACAAATTCTGACAAACTCCAGACATGAAAGATGAAGAATGAGCTGCCATCAGTCAGAATCTGGAGCAGAGGTCAAGGTGAAGTGATGATATCTGGAGATGGAAGGGCCAACACCGTAAACATTCACTCTGTCGATAAACATCAGATATTTGTCAGTAAATCCTTTGAAACTTATAAAATGCTGTAATTCTTTTTCAGGAAGCACGGAAACATCTGATAAAAATTCTACAAACAATCGAGCCAACAACGGTGCCGATCTGAAAAAATTAGGCCACAGCTGAAACCCACTACAAAGTAACCCATTACAATGTAATACACTACAGGGTAATCCACTACAGAGTAATCACTATAGTGTAATCCACTACAAAGTAACCCATTACAATGTAATACACTACAGTGTAATCCACTACAGAGTAATCCACTCAAGTGTAATCCACTACAAAGTAACCCATTACAATGTAATACACTACAGGGTAATCCACTACAGAGTAATCCACTCAAGTGTAATCCACTACAAAGTAACCCATTACAATGTAATACACTACAGTGTAATCCACTACAGAGTAATCCACTCAAGTGTAATCCACTACAAAGTAACCCATTACAATGTAATACACTACAGGGTAATCCACTACAGAGTAATCCACTCAAGTGTAATCCACTACAAAGTAACCCATTACAATGTAATACACTACAGTGTAATCCACTACAGAGTAATCCACTCAAGTGTAATCCACTACAAAGTAACCCATTACAATGTAATACACTACAGGGTAATCCACTACAGAGTAATCCACTCAAGTGTAATCCACTACAAAGTAACCCATTACAATGTAATACACTACAGTGTAATCCACTACAGAGTAATCCACTCAAGTGTAATCCACTACAAAGTAACCCATTACAATGTAATACACTACAGTGTAATCCACTACAAAATAACCCACTACAGTGTAATCAATTACAAAGTAATTCACTACAAAGTAACCCACTACAGTGTAATTCACTACAAACCAATTCACTAGTGTAATCCACTACAAAGTAATACACTACAAAGTAACACACTACAATGTAATCCACTACAGAGTAATCCACTACAGTGTAATCCACTACGAAGTAATCCACTAAAGTGTAATCCACTACAAAGTAATTCACTACGAAGTAATCCACTACAGTGTAATCCACTACAGTGTAATCCGCTACAAAGTAATCCACTACAAAGTAATCCACTACAGTGTAATCCACTACAAAGTAATCCCCTACAGTGTAATCCACTACAGTGTAATCCACTACAGTGTAATTCACTACAAAGTAATCCACTACACTGTAATCCACTACAGTGTAATTGACTACAAAGTAATCCACTACATTGTAATCCACTACAAAGTAACCCACTACAGTGTAATCCACTACAGTGTAACCCACTACAGTGTAATTTACTACAAAGTAATCCACTACACTGTAATCCACTACAAAGTAACCCACTACAGTGTAATCCACTACAGTGTAATTCACTACAAAGTAATCCACTACACTGTAATCCACTACAGTACAATCCACTACAGTGTAATCCACTACAGTGTAATTCACTACAAAGTAATCCACTACACTGTAATCCACTACAGTGCAATCCACTACAGTGTAATTCACTACAGTGTAATCCACTACAAAGTAACCCACCACAGTGTAATCCACTACAAAGTAATCCACTACAGTGTAATCCACTACAGTGTAATCTACTTCAAAGTAATCCACTACTGTGTAATCCACTACAGTGTAACCCACTACAGTGCAATTCACTACAGTGTAATCCACTACAAAGTAATCCACTATAGTGTAATCCACTACAAAGTAATCCACTACAGTGTAATCCACTACAGTGTAATCCACTACAGTGTAATTCACTACAGTGTAATCCACTATAAAGTAATCCACTACACTGTAATCCACTACGAAGTAACCCACTACAGTGTAATCCAATACAGTGTAATCCACTACAAAGTAATCCACTACAGTGTAATCCACTACAATGTAATCTACTACAAAGTAACCCACTACAGTGTAATTAACTACAATGTAAACCCATACATTGTAATCCACTACAAAGTAATCCACTACACTGTAATCCACTACAAAGTAACCCACTACAGTGTAATCCACTACAAAGTAAACCCATACATTGTAATCCACTACAATGTCATCCACTACAGTGTAACCCACTACAATGTAAACCCATACATTGTAATCCACTACAAAGTAATCCACTACACTGTAATCCACTACAAAGTAACCCACTACAGTGTAATCCACTACAATGTAAACCCATACATTGTAATCCACTACAAAGTAATCCACTACACTGTAATCCACTACAGTGTAATCCACTACAATGTCATCCACTACAGTGTAATCCACTACAAAGTAATGCACTACAGTGTAATCCACTACAATGTCATTCACTATAGTGAAATCCACTACAATGTAAGCCCATACATTGTAATCCACTACAAAGTAATCCACTACAAAGTAATCCACTACAGTGTAATCCACTACATTGTAATCCACTACAGTGTAATCCACTACAGTGTCATCCACTACAATGTCATCCACTATAGTGTAACCCACTACAATGTAATCCATTACAGTGTAATCCACTACAATGTCATCCACTATAGTGTAATCCACTACAATGTAAACCCATACATTGTAATCCACTACAATGTAAACCCATGCATTGTAGTCCACTACAATGTCATCCACTATAGTGTAATCCACTACAATGTAATCCATTACAGTGTAATCCACTACAATGTCATCCACTATAGTGTAATCCACTACAATGTAAACCCATACATTGTAATCCACTACAATGTCATCCACTACAGTGTAACCCACTACAATGTAAACCCATACATTGTAATCCACTACAAAGTAATCCACTACAGTGTAATCCACTACAATGTAAACCCATACATTGTAATCCACTACAATGTCATCCACTACAGTGTAACCCACTACAATGTAAACCCATACATTGTAATCCACTACAAATTAATCCACTACACTGTAATCCACTACAGTGTAATCCACTTCAATGTCATCCACTACAGTGTAATCCACTACAATGTAATGCACTACAGTGTAATCCACTACAATGTCATCCACTACAGTGTAATCCACTACAATGTAATCCACTACACTGTAATCCACTACAGTGTAATCCACTACAATGTCATCCACTATAGTGTAATCCACTACAATGAAATCCACTACAGTGTAATCCACTACAATGTAAGCCCATACATTGTAATCCACTACAAAGTAATCCACTACAGTGTAATCCACTACATTGTAATCCACTACAGTGTAATCCACTACAATGTAATCCACTACAGTGTAATCCACTACAATGTAAACCTATACATTGTAATCAACTACAATGTCATCCACTACAGCAGTGGTTCCCAAACTGGGGGGCGCGCCCCCTAGGGGGACGCAGTGTAATAGCAGGGGGGGCGCGGGATGATTTATTCAGTTATTAATTTAAAAAATCTTTTTTTTAATTAAAAAAATATTTATTTTTTGAGTGCTAGGCAGGGTTATCTGGGGTGGATGGGAGAGATTGACCTTGCCTCTGCTTTGCTGTCCCCTCTAATCTCTCCTCTGGGGAGATGGTCTGAGTGTGTCCGGTTTCACCGCAGCGCGCTCAGAGCTGCAGAGAGCAGGTGGGCGTGTCGAGGTTGCAGTGCAGTGCTGTGCACTCAGCAGAACACCGGCTATAATATTAAAGTGCCCATGACATCGTTTTCCATGTTTTCTGACTTATCTATCATGTTGCAACATTGAGTTCTCACCTTCAACCTGCCAGAAAGAGCAAAAAACGGCGTCCATCTGTCTCCTAGTCCAGCCAGTGAGAAGCTCTTCCAGATTTCAGACCCAGGTTTCAAATAGTTTTTTTCACTCCAGCCCGCTATGAGGTCATAGTGATCCGGACTTGCTTATATGGTCAATTCTCCTCCCACATGCACGTTCACGACAACTGGAGCGAGGCAGTGCCGCCGCCATTGCCCATAGACCGTGTAGTGTTTAGTTTCAGTTTCGTTTCTCTTTCACGTGACAACACTGCCCCCTACTGGACACTGCCCCCTGCTGGGCACTGCCCCCTACTGGGCACTGCCCCCTACTGGACACTGCCCCCTACTGGACACTGCCCCCTACTGGACACTGCCCCCTACTGGGCACTGCCCCCTACTGGACACTGCCCCCTACTGGACACTGCCCCCTACTGGACACTGCCCCCTCCTGGGCACTGCCCCCTACTGGACACTGCCCCCTACTGGACACTGCCCCCTACTGGACACTGCCCCCTACTGGACACTGCCCCCTACTGGGCACTGCCCCCTACTGGACACTGCCCCCTACTGGACACTGCCCCCTGCTGGGCACTGCCCCCTACTGGACACTGCCCCCTACTGGGCACTGCCCCCTACTGGACACTGCCCCCTACTGGACACTGCCCCCTGCTGGGCACTGCCCCCTACTGGGCACTGCCCCCTACTGGACACAGCCCCCTACTGGGCACTGCCCCCTACCGGACACTGCCCCCTACTGGACACTGCCCCCTACTGGACACTGCCCCCTACTGGGCACTGCCCCCTACTGGACACTGCCCCCTACTGGACACTGCCCCCTACTGGGCACTGCCCCCTACCGGACACTGCCCCCTACCGGCACTGCCCCCTACCGGGCCCTGCCCCCTACCGGACACTGCCTCCTACTGGGCACTGCCCCCTACTGGGCACTGCCCCCTACTGGACACTGTCCCCTACTGGACACTGCCCCCTACTGGACACTGCCCCCTGCTGCAGCAGAAGTGTCAGGCTGCCAAATCAGGAGAAACCCAGCAGAACCGGAAGGCGGCGCTTTCTTCTGATCTCTGAGTTGCTCGTTAGGAAATAATTACAGCGTATTTTGAGTTCTAATGGTGCAACGCTGATCTAGAGGCATCAAAGATTACACCTGTTTAATATAAGGTGATTTAAATATGGAGTCACAGGCACTTTAACATTCATTATTATGAGATCATGAGAAAAAGAGAGAGAAATGAGGGGTGCTCATAATTTTTTTTTTATTGAGACACTCAGGGGAGAACCTGGCGCTGATGCGCAACTCCTCACGGGAGGTGAACGGGTTTGGATAGCTCTGTTTTCCTGCTGGCGCAGCTTGTGCGTGTCAACCAGTCTCCATAGCCTGAACGCTTATGAGAGCTTCAGAGCCACCACAACAGGAAGTGTAGTTAAAATCAGCATCTGACCACGGGCTGAGTGATCGGACCGCAAAGCTCCCCATGCGCAACGACGCGTTTGGGCACCTCGTGCGCACTGACAGAGCGCATGAGTCTGGACGATTCAGTAACGAGCGCACGCGACCTTGAACGCGCAGTGCCGGATCCAAACCTCCACAGACACTCCCCCTCCCCGACACACACACACACCCCACCTACAGATCCCCCCCCGCCCCATCTATTTTATTCTCAAATGGCACACAGGACACTGTTTGGAGGACAACTCAACACAAAGGAGACCTGCAGCAACAAGCCGCTCACACCAGTCACTGAGAAGATGAGAGAACTATTTTTTTAAGTAAAAATAAACCTTTACATTTTCTATTTTCATTTTCTCAGGGAATTTGTCATTTATTAAAACCCATTTTGCACTGAGGCATTTTTTTAAAGTTTCTATTGAGCTGTAAATGTGGTTAGTTTGTTGTTTTAAAGAAAAGGTTGAAGTTTATTTTAACATGTAGTTAAATGCAGTTACTTTTACTTGTTCAAATCTCAAAGGTTTGATGTGAAATCACCTCTAATGGAGTTTGAAAATGAGATTTGTCTGTTTGCAGTGTTTGTGTGTATGTGTGTGGGCGCGTGCGTGCATGTGTGCACGTGTGTGTGTGAGAGGGGGGGCACGGGAAAAATTGTGTAAAATTAAGGGGGGCCCAGAAGAAAAAGTTTGGGAACCACTGCACTACAGTGTAATCCACTACAATGTCATCCACTATAGTGTAACCCACTAAAGTGTAATCCACTACAATGTCATCCACTACAGTGTAACCCAGTACAATGTAAACCCATACATTGTAATCCACTACAATGTAATGCACTACAGTGTAATCCACTACAATGTCATCCACTACAGTGTAATCCACTACAATGTAAACCCATACATTGTAATCCAGTACAATGTAATCCACTACAGTGTAATCCACTACAATGTAAACCCATACATTGTAATCCACTACAATGTCATCCACTACAGTGTAACCCACTACAATGTAAAACCATACATTGTAATCCACTACAAAGTAATCAATTACAGTGCAACCCACTACAATGTAAACCCATACATTGTAATCCACTACAGTATAATCCACTACAGTGTAACCCACTACAGTGTAATCCACTACAATGTAAACACATACATTGTAATCTACTTCAATGTAATCCACTACAGTGTAATCCACTACAGTGTAATGCATTATAGTGTAACCCAAATATAGAGCTGTGTGTTTAAATATTAAGAAAGTACAGCGTGAGGAAGAATGAGTCGACTGTGATTAAAGGACAGGATGATGTTCTTTGACCAGCTGTCCTTTATTCAGCCCATAGCCTGTAGCCAGTAGCCCATAGACAGTAACCTGTAACCAGTAGTCTGTAGCCTTTAGCCATTAGCTCATATACAGTAGCCTGTAACCAGTAGTCTGTAGCATTTAGCCATTAGCCCATAGACATTAGCCTGTAACCAGTAGTCTGTAGCCTTTAGCCATTAGCTCATAGACAGTAGCCTGTAACCAGTAGTCTGTAGCATTTAGCCATTAGCTCATAGACAGTAGCCTGTAACCAGTAGTCTGTAGCATTTAGCCATTAGCTCATAGACAATAGCCTGTAACCAGTAGTCTGTAGCATTTAGCCATTAGCTCATAGACAGTAGTCTGTAACCAGTAGTCTTTAGCATTTAGCCATTAGCCCATAGACAGTAGCCTGTAACCAGTAGTCTGTAGCCTTTAGCCATTAGCCCATAGACAATAGCCTGTAACCAGTAGTCTGTAGCATTTAGCCATTAGCTCATAGACAGTAGTCTGTAACCAGTAGTCTTTAGCATTTAGCCATTAGCCCATAGACAG
>SSNR01001146.1:6025-24414 GCA_006937965.1 Callopanchax toddi
CTCAAGTGTTCCAAGCATCTGGAGAAGAGTACGGTTGAATCTTTCAACTGGATTTCCTCTAGGATGGTAAGGAGTTGTACGCACTTTCTTTGTGCCAGTAAGTTCACAGAGTTCTTTTATGGTCTTTGATTCAAAATCTGGACCCTGATCACTAAGAAGTTTTTCAGGAAAACCATAATGGACAATGTAGTTTTCCCAAAGACACTTTGCTACAGTTTGTGCTCGCTGATTTGGGGTTGGCACTGCTACTGCATATTTTGTGAAATGATCAGTGATAACCAATACATTTTGTGTGTTTGAGCGATCTGGCTCTATTGATAAAAAATCAATGCACACCAGTTCAAGAGGTCTGCAGGTTTTTATATTCATCAGTGGAGCGGCTTTCTCTGGAGGTGTTTTTCTACGAATACATCGCTCACAGGTCTTAATCATTTTTTCTATTGTCATGAACATTTTTGGCCAGTAAAATCTAGCTCTTGCCAGATCTACTGTTCGTTCAACTCCAAGGTGGCCCATATCATGATGGAGGCTTCTCATTGCCATTCCTCTTAGCTCCTCAGGAAGCACTAGCTGATATGAGATGTTAGGACCATCTTGTCGTCTTCGATAGAGTATTCCACTCCGCATCTCCAGCCGAGTCAACTCTCTGAGTAATAAGGGAAGTTCAGGTAGCTCCATCTTAAGGCTGGGAGATGGACTTTCACCAGTCTCCAACAGTACAATTACTGCATTGATAGCAGGATCTGATGTCTGTCTTTGCCTCAATTCCTCCTCTGAAAATGAAGAGACAAGGGGAAAACCATCCACCTGTTCCTGTTGGAAACAGTTGGGAATTGCTGTGGACTGGTGAGTGAGGGATTCGACTAAGGTCAACTCAGGAGTGGTGGCTTCAACATTAGCTACAGCTGATGTGATCATATGACGTTCACAAATGGCTTGGATTACTCCTTGGGGAATGATTTCTGAACTTTCAGGGTTGTTCAGATGATGCAGTGTGAACTGTCGAATTCTCTCATTTTCCTTTTGAGATGCATAGTCATCCTTTGATGGGACATTAGTACGGCGAGAGAGTGCATCTGCATCTAGATTTTGCTTTCCTGCTCTGTACTGAAGACTGAATGAATAGGTAGAAAGACTGGACAACCACCTATACCCTGTAGCATCAAGCTTTGCAGATGTCAAGATGTACGTAAGGGGGTTGCTGTCAGTTACTACTGTGAAATCTGTGCCATATAGGTAGTCAGAGAATTTTTCAGTGACTGCCCATTTAAGGGCTAAGAACTCGAGCTTATGAGCTGGGTATTTCCTCTCACTCTTGGAAAGTCCACGGCTTGCAAAAGCTATGACTCTGGACTGTCCATCTTGTATCTGATATAATGCAGCTCCTAGGCCAATGGTACTGGCATCTGTATGTAGAACATACGGAAGCTGGGGGTCTGCAAATCCCAAGACTGGAGATGATGTTAACTTTGTAATTATCATTTCAAATGCCTCCTGGCATTGGGACGTCCACCGCTGACCAAATGGCTCCTTTGGGTTTTTATACTCTGAGCTTGCATTTATTTTAGGTTTGTTGTTTCCTTTCCTTAATGGTGGGTAGCCAGAGGTTAGTTCATTAAGTGGTTTGACGATGCTGGAGTACCCTTGAATGAACCTTCTGTAGTATCCAGCAAATCCCAAAAAGGACTGAAGCTCTTTAAGATTTGCAGGGATTGGCCAAGTCTTTAGGGCTTCAACTTTCTCAGGATCAGTTTCTACTCCTCTGTCAGAAACGATATGGCCAAGATATTTTACAGAAGTTTGAAAGAATTTACACTTCTCTGGTGCTAGTTTCAAACCATATGACATCAGTCGTTGCAGGACACGTTTTAAACGTTGTTCATGTTCTTCCAAGGATGATGAGAAGATAATTAGGTCATCAATGAACACCAAAACCTCTTTTAGGTTCATGTCACCCACACATTTTTCCATCAATCTCTGGAAGGTTGAGGGTGCATTTGTAATTCCTTGGGGCATTCTATTAAATTCCCAGAATCCAAGTGGGCAAACAAATGCAGTTTTGTGCTTGTCTGTTTCTTCCATTTCAACCTGATAGTAACCAGACTTGAGGTCTAGAACAGAGAACCACTTTGATCCTGCAAGAGCAGTGAAGGCATCTTCTAATTTGGGAAGTGCATAGGCATCTTTGATGGTTTGTAGATTCAGTTTTCTGTAGTCTATACATAGACGAACAGAACCGTTCTTTTTGCGAACAACAACAATGGGGGAAGCAAATGGTGACTCAGATTCTCGTATGACACCAGAATCAAGGAGTTCCTGTAAATGTTGTCTCACGGCATCCACGTCATTAGGGTGTATTGGACGTGCTCTTTGTTTAAAAGGCGTCTCATCACTGAGCTTGATACGGTGTTTGACTTTGTCAGTATGTCCATAATCAAGGTCATTCTGAGAGAAGACATTTGGCATGTTGCTTAACATGTTGGTTATTCGCTCCTTCCATTCAGCAGATAGAGGTGAGTCTCCAAAATCAAAGCTCAGTTCTGGGGAAAACTCTGTTTGGAGTTGAGAACATTTTGGTTCTCTGACAGTTTGCTCTTTGTGTAACACTTGCACTATAGCATTAACATCAGCCAATATTGTTTTGGGGGGAATGATGATATCATGAGTGGTTTCATTTCTTATAACAACAGGAAGATTACATGGCTGTTTGCTAGGCAAGGTGACTGCAATGGCTGAAACCAGTAAGCCATTAGGTAGGGAAGAGGTTAATGGCTGTTCAAGAACAACATCTCTTTGAATGCTCACAGGATTTACATTAATAGAGGCTTCAAGGACAACTGTCTGTCCTGCTGGAACAACTTCAGGCAGTTTACTTATCAGTTTTGCACAACCAATGCTATTACAGTTTAGGTTTCTTTGTCGTGCCTCAAGTATTTTGAGAACGGCCTGATAGCCATTTAGTAAGGGCTGAAAGGATGAGTGTTTCTGATAATCAGCATAAAGAACATCAAGTGTGTTTGTGCCTATGAGCACCTGCTCATGAGCTGGAGAGCGAAGGTGGGGAATGACTAAAGCCAGAGTATGAATCTCAATATCAGAGCCTACAAACTCTTTAGAAAATGTAACAGTAAGCTCAATATATCCTAGATATGGGACAGACTGGCCGTTAGCACTCTCTACTTCAAGCAAATCATTTAAGGGATGGATGGTCAGATGGGAAAGATGTTCTTCATAAAAAGATTGGGGTACAGTTGTGACTTGTGAACCTGTGTCCAAGAGACAGTTTGTATCTCTTCCTGCAATGGTTACTTGAGCTGTTGTTTTAGTTCCTACAAGGCCATGTGGTAATTTTGAGCTCTCTACTCTAACATTTTTAAGAATAGAGTTCATGGTTTTGGGACTAGTGTTCTGAGATGTAACTTCCATATGTCCCTCTATGGAAGAAGATACTAGTTTAAATGTTTTTCATTTTGAGGCATGTTAGTGGAATCCCAAGCAGTCTGTTTTTCTTTCAGCTGTTTTTTCTTTGCTGCCACAAGGGAAGGATTTGGTGCATTATCACAAACTGAAATGACATGGCCATCCTCTCCACACTGGAAACAATATCCTGGACGGGGTCGGCTGTTGGCTTTAATTGTAGAAGGATGCTGGAAAACCACTTTTGGTTTCACAACGCGAGTGTCAGGTGTGACACTTGAACGAGCAGACTTGGCTTTTTGCTGCTTGATTTGTTTTGGTTTTTGACTCTCCATTACAATATTGTTTAGCTGAATGCTGAGTTCAGCAATTTGTTGCTTCAGCATCTCAAGATCATTCTGATTTATCAGATTACTGGAGGTTTGTGCAAGATGTGCTTGTGATATGACACGCTGCTTGCTGGGGTTATGGGCAGACTTAGCATGGCTAAAATGCTGTCTCATGCGGCTCATTTTTGCAGTCTGTTTATCTTCTTCAGTTCGAAGAAGAAGCAGTAATTCAGCAAAAGAAGGTGGATTTTCTTTCTTTTGTTCTAGCTGAAGCTCAATTATTAAGGTGTTCTCCCAACAACCTCGACAGAACTGCTTTAAAAGCTGCTGGTCAAAATCACTTGCAGACACACCTCCACGTCGCATAGCTCTGCTTAATGCAGTGTGCAGCCTCTGCAGATAAACAGAAGATTTTTCTCCATCATTTTGGAATGTGCCCATGAATGTAGCATAAAGCTCATCACCATCTTCAACTGTTCCAAAGGCAGAGTCGAGTAACTTGAGGTAAGTAGATGGTGTAGATTGTGGGCTCAAATGCTTTATCATCTCAGAAGCAGGAGGTAGTAGACTGTCAAGTATGCGATGGGTACAGTGCAGGTCAGACACAGATGGATCCCTAATCAGGATGTCGACACTAGCACGCCATGTGTCGTAATCTGTTTCATGGCTGGGACGGGGAATGTTGCCCGAAAAAGTTCTGAGCCTACTTGGTGAAGCAAACTGGGGTGAACTTTCACTTCTGTTTACTACATGTTCAACTACCACACGCTGAACTGCAGGGGGATTGACATCAATTATGGTTTTGTTAGTGATGTCAGATGAGACAGGATGTGTCTGTGAGGGGCAGAGATCAATCAGGTTTTTGTTGAGATTAGAAAAGGCAAGAGGACTACTTGTGTGATCTGTTGGCGTCTGAATTTTGGGATTTGAAGGTGCTTCTGTTTGAGGATTTTCAAAGAATGGAGTATCTCCCTGACTGATGAAGTCTTTTTGTTGGGATGGGGTCCGTGAAACTGAGGGCTTTGGTTCAGTCTGAAGGGATTGGACCATGGCACTTTCTGCAGATGAAACCAGATTTCCAAGTTCTTCTTTCAACATTTGTGCTAATGAATTTCCACTCAGTCTGGAAATTTCACAAAGCTGCTCCATGTACCTTTTAGTAGCTTTGTTTCTAGCATCTTGGGCAAACACATTTTCTAAAGCCTTTAACTCAAACAAAATGTCAGCTTGAGTTTCACTTTCAAACTGAAGAGGTAACAGTGGCTTCAGTGTGTGCATGGCACTTTCATGTGCAAATTCAACAATCATGTGTTTGTGATAATCTGATTCAGGACTGTCTATGTGAAAATAGCGTTTTATGGAACCATATTGTTGAAGAAAAGTGGAAACTTCCTCATCAGTTTCTGATCCTGTTAACCCACTAACAACTACAGATTGGGAAATTTTGACAGACTCCTGTAGTACTATATCCATTTTTGTTTTTTAGGTTTAAGTACACAAAAAATGTCTGGAATTTAAACACACACACCCATGCTCCTGGCTGGCTCGCCAAACTTTTCGCTGTAATGCACACGAGGATTATGATATTAAATAACTTGTGGTAGTTAATCACTAATGGGCCACTAGGTTCGACTTTGGGAGCAAGGTGGTGTGTTCAAATGAGACAGAGATGGGAATGTGAATTTAAAGAATTAATAGAATTTAGTTAAACAAACAATGACATAATATAATACACAATCATGGAAAAGAAAATTACACACAAGTGAAACAAACAAAATTAAACACACAATGAATTACCATTTAAGTAAATTAACCTTGGCCAAGTATTCTAAAATCACTATTTTTGGTAAATTCAGATGAATTTTGAATTGATCTTCGGTGCACCTTAGTAATCTGAGTCCTAAGATATTTAGAATAAATAAAACTCAGTTACTTGACTCCAATACCATTTTGGATCCAACACAAATACCATTCACAAGCAGTGAATAATTTCACACAATAACCGCTTTGCACAGTTCCAAAAATAACAATTAGTCTCTCAAGTTCAGTTCATAAAATGCCCAGGGTAAAGAAATGAAAAATAGGGAGAAGGCGGAATTGTCGGTCCATGGTCTTGTGCGTGACCGGATATGTACAAAAAAAATATGGCTGAATACAGTCCTACCACACCACATGTGCAGCAGGAACAGTCCAAATGGGTTGAAAGGAATCGCAGTCTCGTTTCTTTCTCTTCCTTCAAAGCTCAGCTGAGTTGGCTCGCCATCTCTTGGAGGAATCCACCTCAAAGTTCATCGTCATAAAATAAAAAACCTGACCGATCTCTGTGTTACACTTTGAGGCAACAGTTTGGTGGCGCTCAGTCAGAATTCGCTGATTTCATTTACAGCACAGTGAATAAGTTCTGGCAACTGCTGGTGAGTGACCGTTGACAGTTGGTAGCTTAGCTGTATATGCTGTGCTCTTGAGAGTCCGTTGTGAGCAAATTTAGAGTTTCCTTCACAAACTTCAGCCTCTGTCCTTTGAGCAGTGTTTCTCCTCCGATCACCAGCACTAAACTGATTCACACAGACAATGTCACCATGGATACGGAGCTGGGGGCGGAACATGAGTTTAGGTGCTCTGATTGGTTAAGCAGGCTGTCCAGTACCTTCTTAAAGTGGTACACTCATTTTATGTGGGTTACATGTACAATTCCGATGGAATTGGTTGGTTGGAACCGGTTCTAAGTCAGCACCGATTCTCAACTCCCATCCCTAGTATTTAACCCCGCCACCACCACCCCCAAGAAAAAACAACTTTCTTATACAACAACACTATAACATCTATTCACTCCAGTGAAACATATACAAGTATAAAGTAAAGCCATGTGTCCCGTCTCGCTCTCTCAGATCCTCAGAACAGCTGTTGTTGGTCATTCCAAAGACAAAACGGAAATTCAGAGGTGATCAATCTTTTTCAGTCCTTGCCCCAAAACTCTGGAATGACCTCTCACTTCATGTCAGATGGGCTCCATCACTTGCTGTTTTTAAAGCAACAATAAATAGTTTTTTGCACTTTAAGCTAGAACATTAAAATTGATCTAATTGATTTTTGAGTAAGAAATTTGACCATTTTTATATTTGCCACCACTCTACACCCCTCTACTGGCCAGATACTGCACTAAACAGTTTTGAAGAGCGGGTAGGTCTCCTAGATGATGTCACTACCTGCTTTATGGCCATAGTTACCATAGCAACGGTCTTGGAGGAGTGATGGTTTCAGTGAGGATTTCACGATTTAACCAGTCTGACTATTAATCATGTAGTGAAATGTTGTAGAAAAGAATGTCCTGAAAAATAAGACTTCCCCAACACCACCTCACAGGTAAATAAATACATTTGCCCAAACTTGGATCGATCCTGGAGGGCTTGCGCCAGTCGACCGAGACCTGAATGCCTCCTCTGTTGTGACCCGACTCGAGCGCTGTGAAGCCGGAGGGCAACTACATCATACCTGAGGAGGAGGATGAAGAGGACAGCTCAACCCCCAAGGTCATCGATGGCTCTGGTGTGGCGATGGAGGACCAGAGCAGCAGCAGCAGCTCTGCTGCCGACAGATTGTTCCAATCAATCCCCCGGGCAGGACAGCAGAGGCTCCCCGCTCTCCATGTACTCCCTCTGGCGCACAGACTCGTAGACCCCAAGGAAGGCGTCATCCCGCCGCAGTGCCTGGAGGAATCTCTCTCACGCTGACCTGATAACCAGGTTGGGTTTGGGGGCGGGGGAGCGTTCTCGCTATTCAGCTGCAGGAGTATTTATGACAGTTGAAATTACACCTTTAACCAGTAGGGGGCTACGCAGGAAAGTTAATTAATTCTGCTTTAAGTCTCGTCTGAAGACATTTTATTCCTTAGCCTTCAGTCAGGAGTGTGTAGTGACACTTGTTTGTTTTTATGGGTTGTCTTATAGATTTGTTTTATCTTTTTACTTGTATCTGTTTTATTGTTATGTGTATATTTTATGCTTATTTTATTATTCAGCACTTTGGTTGATCTTTGTATTGTTTTAAAGTGCTCTATAAATACAGATGCTATGCTAAGCTAAAGTGACTATCACCAGATCAAACTCTCACCAAGATTACGGAAGATAATTTTGGGGAAATTTTTTTTGGGTGGGGCGCATTTTTACAAATCAGTTATCAGATGAGCAAATAATCACATCATCACAAGAGCAGGGAATGAAGCATAATATGTTCATCTGACTGAATATTTTGCTGGTAAAAATACCTTCCACCAGTTCTCTAAAAATGTGGTGCTGTTAGGTCTAATTCTACACATCAAACAGTAAAGAAATCATAAAGTCTTCATAAGGAGACCTTAGAATAATATCAATTTAATCAGATACAAATAAAAATAAAAAACAATCACAATGTGGTCACAACAGAAGTAAGAGTTTCAAGGAAAAAACAACCTGACCTTCACAAGGTCAAAAACACAACTTCATATTCACAATTAGCTTTCTACTGACACCACAAACAAATAAATACATCTATAACTAACAGTCAGATAATTAATGCTACAATTCAGACAACAAACACTAACCAAGCAAGTCATGACAATCAGCTCAACTAATGAAGTGAATTAACAACAAAATAAAGTAAAATCCACTGATATGTCCCATCAAAATAAGTTAAAATATGATTTTAGGACACTCATACAAAACTCCCATAGAGCGCCGTGCGTTTTAAGGAAAAGTGTCATAAAACGCCTCAAAACAGGCTAAACTATATGAAGCAACATTCATTCAACAGTATGTGTGTCCCTCTAACATTCGGCTAGAAAGACATGTCGCTATTTAAGGTATAAATCCACTTCAGGACTTAAAACAGTAGGCCTCTGCCATTTGCTGATAGGCGTTTTCAATAGTAAAAATCCGCAACAGACACATTGGTAATAAAACAAAAGAAAAAACAAACGAAGTCACTCACCGTGGAGTTGATTAAATCAGGACAAATGGAATAAAACGGCCCGGTTTTCACAAGCTGCAAGAAGGATTCTTTGAACAAATATCCATTTTCTTGCCTCCATAATAACACCATGAGGAAGAACTTCCGGGTCAACTTCCTGATCTGAGCTGAGACTCCGTTCGCTCCGGACGCTAAATTCAGTGCCCCAGGGCTCTCCATTACTTTGCATTGAAGGGGGGTTTCAGTGTGCATGCTCCAGTTGTAGAAAACAAAGCGTAGGTCTATTGATTAAGATTTGTGCGCCATGCGCAGAAGACCCCAAAGAAACAGGAAGTACATCACACGACCTTTTGGTTAGGTAAAAAAATAGTGAGAGAACATTTTAAACTATACCTAATATTATACACAGCACTTATAGTATGTATAATGGATAGATCGTTTAGTGTAATTTTCATGGTTTTTTAAACTATTTTGCGATTCTATTCTTGTTCTTCTTCTTCCTCCTCCTGTGAGACTGGTGGGGCGGCGCCCTAGCGCCCCCTATTGATGGGCCGCCACTGTTAATTATGCTAAATTCCGAGGATTTTACTTGTGCTTGAGTGCAAAGATAAAGCGTCGAGAAATCGTACAGGAAAAACAACACAACTATAACTCTGTTGATGTACTTTGTGTTATGATTTGAGGTTTTTAGGTGGATCCAAGGTGCAGGGATGAGTGAATCAGCAGCAGTGACGGCAGATGTAATCCAAAAAAGGGTTTTATTAATAAGCAAGGCGGACGATAAGGATGAAGATGAAGGCACAGAACACAGTAGAATCCGGCAAAGACATGACAACCCTGCTGAAAAAACCAGCATAGACCAGCATATGCTGGTTACCAGCATATGTTGTGTTTTGATGCTGGTCCATAGTGATCCATTAGTTCAACCAGCATTGACCAGCATTGAATCATGCTGGTCTACCAGCTAAACCAGCATAGACCAGCATAAAAATCAAGACCATCATGATTTGTTTGCTGGTCAATGCTGGTCTATGCTGGTTTGGTGCTGGTCTATGCTGGTTGAACTAATGGATCACTATGGACCAGCATACCAGCACCAAAACACAGCATATGCTGGTCTATGCTGGCTTTTTCAGCAGGGAAGACAGGGAAGCTTAAATAGGGAGGGAGGTGATCACGAGGACGAGACACAGGTGGGCTGGATGACAACAAGGAACACCTGTGCAAACACGAGGAGGAAGATTAATACAAGCAAAGGACAAGACACCAGAGGGCACCACAGGGAACAGGATGTGACACTTTGAATATATATTGAGGAAGGACTTCAAATAGAACACACAGCCAAGAAACTCACTTGAGAATAAAACTAGTCTGTAACCACTGTGACTTCTAAAACTTAGAGCAAACAAAATTCAGCTTCTCAGAATCATTTCTCTTGAACCACTGATGTGGTCCTCCTGTCTCCATGGCTCCACACAAGTTACCATCATCCTCTGGTCCACCTGAGGCCCAGTTCTCATAGCTGACTGCCTTATCACAGACCCAGGTCCAGTTCGGAGTAGAGCAGCAGATGTGGTAGTACAGTCCCATCCAGACATAAGGAGTCAAGGCATTCTTGACTTTCTCCTGGACCCATCTCTGGTCATCAAGGCTGGTGATGGTGACAAGGTCTTGGTAGTTCTCTCTGCAGTAACACAAGGCCTCGTCCCAGGTTTTACTGTCATTAATCAGGATCATTTTATCTGTCGGGAAAATAAATGAACACAAATCATTAAACCAAAAGTTTAATTTCAATCATTACTGTAAAATAACAGCTACAGGAAGGAAAGGAAAAAGAAATGTGTCTTTTTTGTCAATCTGAATACTTTTACATTTCATATAAGTGATGTAATGGTTAGAATCATTGTTGAAGTTAAATCTATTTTAAATAAATGTATTTACCACTGAAAAAAATCTCAACATGTTTAAATACAAAAACATCAATAAATCAAGTTTTGTTGAGCTAAAGGTAAATATAGAAACTCACCTTCATAACAGATGAAGGGTTTTCTCTCAGCACAGCTGTCATTCGTCCATCTGCCTCCATCAGTAAACACAGCCTTGGCACATTGACCAGTGCTGTAGATGCTGTTGTTAAACGTTAGATTCCAGTTTCTGAAAGAGAAACTGCTTCCATCTGACCACCTCCAGGTGTCTCTGAACAGACCCATGTAGATGCGTGTATAACTTGCTACAGAACTGAGTAGACTCTTCAGCTGTGGATCCTGTAACTGGTTCAGTCCACTGACCAGGTCTGTGTGAGTCTCTCTGCAGTAACTCTGAGCTTGCAGCCACATTTTCGGGTCTTGAATCAGGTAGAATTTATGTGAAGAGTTTCTCTCTGTGGAGGAAAAAGAAAAAACTCACATCACAGTTCAGGTCTGTTTAGCTTAACTTTAAATAGCAGTGACGTCAGCAGCAGCCACTAAAATAACAGAGTTTAACTGATCCTGATTTGACTGTAATGGTCATGTGAAGCAGATAGTTTTGTCTCAGTCCTTTTTTGATTTTGTACTAAATCTTAAAGCTGACATGTGGAGCATTTTTCTATGTATCAGAGTTTTATTAGGGGTCTTCCGGTTCCGGTCCTGACACGATGACGCCTGAGTTTTGGCTGTGCTCTGTTATAATTTGTTTGAACCGTTAACTATTCCAGCGCTTCATTCCATCATGTTTCTCTTCTCCACCTGCTTGAGGAGTGTACCAGCTACCATTTCATATGACTGGCAGACTCCTCTGTCCATCCGTTCAGCCATGATCGATGGAGGATTTTGCAGGTCCCTTTGTTTACCCGTTTCACCGCGTTCACCGCCCGTTATCTTAGATTTGCTCCCGTCTCCTTACCTGAGCTAACCAAACTGGTTAACTCTGACAGTTTCTACCTGCCGTCTTGACATTTTACTCTCACCTTTCTTTAGGACAGTTTTTCAGTCCATTGGTCCCAGTGTGCTTCACTGGTTTCTGGTCAGGTCCCTGCCTGCTTTAAGAACGCTGTAATCCACCCACTGCTAAAGAAACCCAATCTTGACCCCTCCCTCTTTAACAGCTACAGACCGATCTCTAAACTACCGTTCATTTCCAAAATCCTGGAGTAGGTGGTGGCTAAACAACTCACAGCAGTCCTGGAAAAACATCACATCTTTGACAGCTTTCAGTCAGGTTTTTGTAGAGCTCATTCAACTGAAACAGCTCTCCTCAGAGTCTCCAGCAACATCCTGACCCAAAATGATGCAGGTGAATGGTCTGTCCTGGTTCTGCTGGACCTGACTGCAGCTTTTGACACCATCGACCACCTCCTCCTACTCAATAGACTGAGACACAGGTGGGCCTGTCAGGTGCTAGGTTGGTTCACTTCCTATCTCTCTGACCGCTACTTCTCAGTGTCCATCTCTAATCACAGGTCTTCTAACAGCCCTCTCACACACGGAGTCCCACAAGGTTCTGTCCTGGAGCCTCTACTATTCCTTTTATACCTGCTTCCCCCCTCCAGCACATCCAAAGAAATCTCATATCACCTGTACGCCGATGACATCCAGCTCTACATCTCCTTTAAGCCCCATGAGATGTCTAAACTACAGCTGCTGCAGACGTGTTTAGACTATTAAAAACTGGATGCTGGCAACTTCCTACAACTGAACGAGTCAAAAACCCAAGTCCTCATCTGAGCTCCAAACAAGCTTGTCCCTAAAGTCAAGGATTCTCTTGGTCAACTCGCCTCTTTCATAAAACCCTCTGTCAGAAACCTGGGTGTGACCTTTGACCCGGCTCTCACCCTGGATGCTCATATCAGCTCTCTGGTTTTCTCCTCTTTCTTCCACCTCAAAAATGTTGCCAAGCTGAGTCCCATTGTGTCACGCCCTGAACTGGAGATTATAATCCACGCCTTCATCACTTCTCGCTTGGACCAGTGTTAATTTTAACTTCTCTCCTTCACTCCACCTGCTGCCCTGCGCTGCTTCATCCTCTGTCCTCAATAAGCAGCTCTGTCCAACTTCTTAATGAGACAATTGCGTTTTGGAGCAACATCACAAAACTCCTCCTCAGGAAGCGCTTTAAAAAAAAATCTTAGCATCTCTCCCAAATATATTTTCCGACGGGGGGGCGAAGGTTGTGTCGTGCCTGCACGCAGCTGGAGCTGAGCGGGAGGGGGACATGGCGTAGGGGTGACGAGCTAAGGCGCTGCTGCGGGTTAGACCCGCTCGGCAGCCGGCCTCTCCACCTCCCCAGGACCGAGTTCAGAACAACATGGTGCGGTCCGTTTAGGGGAGGGCGAGTCCCAGGTGTGGCAGCATTTATTTTGCTGTAGCGGAGCACATGTGGAGGAAACTCTGTATAAACTCTGTAACGAGTCCGGATCGGGAGGTGACGTCCGGTTCCGATCTAGTCTAAGGACTGCACCCAGGACTCTCCGAGTCTTCCTGTTTACCGTCTCAGCCGGTCATGGAGAAGTCAGAGCTAATTTCTACAAAAAAGTTATCCATTCCCCGACTACTGAGGGATTTATTTTTATTTTTACACTTTTCTCCACACAGAATGGCAAGGCTTGCCAAGGAAATGCTGTAATATGATATAATAGGATTATTTTGGTCAAGTATTCCAATCTAGAGCGAGTGTCTCCTCATTTCCAGGTTCTGCAGCTTCCCTGTTCAAAAACGATGTGTTTCATGAGCACAGTCTGACAGTCAGGTCTCATCAGAGAGACGGTGTGAGAACATGATTTGTGAGCTGTGAATGATTGAAACCTGCGATGTAGTCGTACAGTTTGAGCTGGAGCTGAGAGCCACAATGCAGTTTCTGCCCGACCGGAGTGACATGCCACACGCATGTCGAGGTGGGGCTATAGAAAGCGGGAGATGGGGAGAGCAGATGTGTTGGGGGGGGGGGGGGGGGGGGGGGGGGGGGGGGGGGGGGGGGGGGGGGGGGGGTGGTATACTGGATTCAAAAAATGCTCTCTTGCTGAAATGCTCCACATATCACCTTTAATCTAAGTAGTGCTAAAATGTGGTATCCAAACTGTTATATATTTTTAACATTGAGTTTTAAAAGCTCACCATCATAGCAGATGAACGTTTGATTCCAACGCTGACATGAGTGATCTCCCCATGTAAGATTAGGGTATATAAACCCACAGTTCTCAGGTCCTGGTATTACAATTGGTTCTCCATATGCCCAGGTTGTCTGATTGTCATTGAACTCCACTCCAGACAGAGACCAGTACCGTGTCCTGTTGACGTCTGTTTGGTCTTTCAGACCAATCCAAGCTTCAGTCATGTTCCCTGATGATTCACTGATGAGTCTCTTCATGTCTGTCATGTTAGACACTGTGACCAGGTCAGTGTAGTTCTCTCTGCAGTACTGCTGAGCATCAGACCAGGTTTTACTCTCTTCAACATAGTGATACCGATAGAGATGACATGTGATCAAACAACTCTGACCTGGAAACACAGAAAATTGAGTTATTATGAAATCAGAATCCAGAATCTACAGAAGAGTCAGATCTCCTGTGACTCCATGGTAACCAGTAGTGTAACTGTAAATAGTAACTGTAGTTGTTCTTTAGATCAACTCACCCATCAGAAAGAGCAGAATCAGACTCCACTGCATCTTTACTCTGACAGATGGAATTATTTGACTCCAACTCTTTGTCTCTGTTGGATGAAGGAGAGATTTAAACACTTCATGAGCCATGTTAAAAAAAAAAGAAAAAACAAGAACCCAGTGTCTAGATTAAAGGCATACTATGTAGTTTTTTGGCATGTTTTTAGCACCCCCTAGTGTCTGTTTTAAATCACTGTATTAAAAACATTTGCACCATTGTTTCTGTTCAGAAACACCTAAATTTGTTGAAATGTCTCCTCAGCCTTCATAGCTTTCTACATGAGTGGTTATTTGCTCCTTTAAAGAAATCAGCTGTGTTCAAGCAGGAAGAGATGGATAAAAGCAGCAATCATGAGCCGAAAACACTTCAGCGCTAGCATAACAGCTAGCCACATTGGGTTAGCCTAACCCTCGCTCCAGAGACTCAGAAGTTGCAAACGTGGTATTCTGGACACAAGCAGCAGATGGGGCTGAGTGACTTTTCATTAACCCTGTAAAGGGTCAGATTAGCATAGGCTTATATGAAAAATATAAAAAAGTTACACAGTATGCCTTTAAAGTTGAAATGTCAAGAAAAAAATCAAAAATAAATCAACAAAAAAGGCCATAAAAAGACAAAGTACTCATTTCAGAAAAAAAATCCAAAATAGTTCATTTCAAGAATAGTCCTATTAAGCAACCCCCTACTGTTGTCTGGAAGTGTATTTGTTCCATTTCTATTATTATTGTTAATTAGAGCTCAGGGTGTGTTTATTACTGAATAAATTCTATTACTGTATTTCATTGATACAGGTGCTGATGTTAGGCTACTTCTGTGGCAGTGTCTACAGTGAAGTCAGACCTTTTTTATATCCTTCACATTAAGAGTCTAAAAAAGAATGTTGACCTTTTTTAAGACATTTCATTTTTTTTCTTTCCATGGCGTGTGTCCTCTGGCAGAGAAACCATCTGGGAGAGCAGAGAAACTGAACCCAACCAGTAAACAGAGCAGACCGAAAACAATGAGCTGATCAGTGTTGTTTTTGGCAGCCATCTGAGTTTTAGTCTTTTGGACTAACATGCTGATTAGTTTTAGTCCAGTTTTAGTCGACGAAAACTCAAAAAGGTTTTAGTCTAGTTTTAGTCAGTTTTATTTAAAAAAAAAAAACATATACATTTTTTAACAAAGTAATTTATGTCAATAAGGTGGAAATTAAAATCACTTGCTGTCTGTCCAAACATCCTACATGCTGTTTATTTAGTTTAAATCCTGTGAACTCCCATTCTGTGCTGCACACTAAACATGGAGCGTGTAAACGCGATATGAGAGGTATAATATATTAATTTATGAAATGTATAATAGTATAATTATAATCAGATACAAATAACAATAAAAAAACAAACACAATGTGGTCACAACAGGAGTTATAAGAGTTTCAGACCATCTGACCCACAATAAGCCCTGTTCCAGGAGAGTTAATGTCTACAATCAAAAACAACCTGACCTAAACAAGATCTAAAACTGAACCCAATATTCACAATTAAGTTTGAACACCTCTCTACTGACACCATGACCATATACTGTACAGTGGTGTGAAAAATTACCACAATGGCAAAAACATGGAACAGTGGTGAACCTTCCCAGGAGAGGCCGGCCGACCAAAATGACCCCAAGAGCGTAGAGACAACTCATCCGAGAGGACACAAAAGACCCCAGGACAACATCTAAAGAACTGCAGGCCTCACTTGCCTCAATTAAGGTCGGTGTTCACGACTCCACCATAAGAAAGAGACTGGGCAAAAACGGCCTGCATGGCAGATTTCCAAGGCGCAAACCACTTTTAAGCAAAAAGAACATTAAGGCTCGTCTCAATTTTGCTAAAAAAAAACATCTCAATGATTGCCAAGACTTTTGGGAAAATACCTTGTGGAGCGACGAGACAAAAGTTGAACTTTTTGGAAGGTGCGTGTCCCGTTACATCTGGCATAAAAGTAACACAGCATTTCAGAAAAAGAACATCATACCAACAGTAAAATCTGGTGGTGGTAGTGTGATGGTCTGGGGATGTTTTGCTGCTTCAGGACCTGGAAGGCTTGCTGTGATAGGTGGAACTATGAATTCTACTGTCTACCAAAACATCCTGAAGGAGAATGTCCTGAAGGCCATCTGTTCGTCAACTCAAGCTGAAGCGATCTTGGGTGCTGCAGCAGGACAATGACCCAAAACACACCAGCAAATCCACCTCTGAATGGCTGAAGAAAAACAAAATGAAGACTTTGGAGTGGCCTAGTCAAAGTCCTGACCTGAATCCTATTGAGATGTTGTGGCATGACCTTAAAAAGGCGCTTCATGCTAGAAAACCCTCAAATAAAGCTGAATTACAACAATTCTGCAAAGATGAGTGGGCCAAAATTCCTCCAGAGCGCTGTAAAAGACTCGTTGGAAGTTATTGCAAACGCTTGATTGCAGTTATTGCTGCTAAGGGTGGCCCAACCAGTTATTAGGTTCAGGGGGCAATCACTTTTTCACACAGGGCCATGGAGGTTTGGATTTTTTTCTCCCTAAATAATAAAAACCATCATTTAAAAACTGCATTTTGTGTTTACTTGTGTTATCTTTGACTAATAGTTAAATGTGTTTGATGATCAGAAACATTTTGTGTGACAAACATGCAAAAGAATAAGAAATCAGGAAGGGGGCAAATAGTTTTTCACACCACTGTAAATACATCTATAATTAACAGTCAGCGGGAGGTGCGGAGAAGCAGGGAGTGCAGGAGAAACGCAGGTGGTTGAGAGAACTCATCTGTCACCCGCCGTATTTAGTGACTCCAGGAGGGTGGCAGAATTGAGTGAAACAGCAGATGAGAGAGGAAAAGCGGGGACTTGCATCCCCTGAACGGACCGCTCCATAGTTGGCTCATAGTTGGCTGGAGGCGAGTCCCGCTGACTCGCACAGCTGCGTTCCCTCCTGCAGCTCCAGATCTGTTGCTGCTGCTTCTGCACGTTGCGAAACACCCCAAGTCAGGAAGCTGAGATAAGTCTTCAAATAGGTATTAAAAGACAATAATTTAAATATTAATGACAGAGTTGGAAAGAGTTTGCGCGCTTATGAAGAGGAAAGTTATGCGTCATGACACAGTGGATCAGACAGGTGGAGGGAGGAGGAGCTGAGAGAGCAGCAGGTAGATCAGATCATTGTCAGTAATTAGTTCGTTCTTTCTGGGCATAAAATGGACCAGAGTGTCAAAACAATGCGGACTTTTCTGCATCTGAACAGCAGTAGAAAAAATTTTTTTTTCTCAAAACGTTATTTCAACCACAAACTAATTAATGAGGATCTTGTGCACAAGAATATATGTTTAATTATTTAAATATATATGAAGTAATAGATTTCTATTAGGATTGGAAATATATATAAATTCTATTCAAGTTCATCTTGGGAAAAAGTCAGTAAACCTGTTTTTATTCAAATGAAGGAGATTTATGGTTCATTTTCTACAGATCAAGTAGCCTTTAGCCCTCATCATCACTACAATGTGAAATTTACAGTCAATCCATGTGATCGGTATCAGTGATCGGCAGCAAAAAACGTGATCAGAGCATCCCTAATTATTATCCATAACAACCTGATGAAGTTTAGATTTAAAGGTTGTAATAGATGTCAGAGTATAAATCTCAGGGTGTTTAGTAAAGTGTTCCAGTCTCATAATGCTGCAGAGCTGAATACAGGTGTTAGAGATGATGAGCTGAATATCTTCACTAGACCTCCTGTGACATTTATTATGGACCAGGTGTAGAAGAGAGGACAGACAGAGAGGTGTCTTGTCCTGAATTGTCTTTTAGACAAATAGAATCCAGTGATGGAGTCTATAGGTATGAGGGGAGGATGCATTGGGAAGCATTAGTGACTAAACTGATGACTGAGTGAATTTGATTTTCCTTCATGAGGATTTAGAACTGGCTTTGTTCTTTTGTCATTTCTGAACAATGAAACTATAGATCTGTGTGTGTGTGTGTGTGTGTGTGTGTGTGTGTGTGTGTGTGTGTGTGTGTGTGTGTGTGTGTGTGTGTGTGTGTGTG
>SSNR01001147.1:8676-22195 GCA_006937965.1 Callopanchax toddi
AAATAGAACAGTTGTGACTCTTAATGTTTCTGGTGCTGCAGGACAGAGAAGGGGGAATGGTTTGGAGATGGGTGAGGTGGCTCGAGGAGACGTTGGAGGGCGGACAGGCAGACTGGGTCCTATGGGGAGGAAAAGGCAGTTCTCAGGTGACGAGGGGAATCGGAGCCGCAGAACACAGGAGATCAGAAGTGAGCTGAGAGACAAAATACCACAAGTTAGTAATTCTAGACAGGCTAGAACAACCAGGTTTCCCACATGGTGGTTAAAGCTCTGGCGCTGGCCTCAGAGAAGTCAGAGTCTCTTATAGAGTGGCTGATTGCAGGAGATGAGGTCGAGCTGGAGCTGCCTGTCATGCCCTGCAGGAAAAGAGGAGAGACACACTGTCATAATGAACGGTTTAGTACCAGACCCTGGAGCCACACAACTGAGGACACAGTAAGGTAAGTGAAGAATATATGTTTATTAAAATGATATGACGGGAACTGCTAGGTTCAGGAACCAGGAGGAATCTTCGGAGAGAGAGGAGACAGATGGTGAACGGAGGGTTTAACTTCAATGGTAATATGTCCAGTGAGGAGAGGTGGCTTACTGTGTCCAGAAGGCGGAGGAGCTGGGGAGGGTACTGATCGGATGTAGAAGACTGGCTGGAGGAAGGCTGTTGGAGGATCGGTGGTTCCGGAGGGTTGTGGTTGGTTGTGGGTTGAAGAAATCCAGAGGAGCAAGAAGCGAGGTCGAGGACGGCAGCCGTGATGTTAACTGAGGCAAAAGGCAGGAGATGAGTGATACAGAAAAGGCAGACAAAAACAACCAGAGAGTGAGACCTGTGTTACCACAACGAGGTGGAACGGACTGGCACCGTCCAAGCGAAGCTCCACTCCTCTTATGCTCCTCTGCTGATGAGTAGATGGAGTGCAGCTGGTGATGAATCAGATGAGGTGCAGCTGGTGAGAACGGTGGAGGAGGGAGTGTAGACCCGACACACACCCACCTACACCAAACACTAACGCCGGGCAAACACTGTGCAATATATTCAGTCGTGGCTCCGAGCTCCTGCGCAAACGGTACGATTACATCACAGGTTTCAATCGGTCACAGCTCACGAGTCATGTTCTCACACTATACGACCCGATGCTCTGATGTGAGCTGACTGCTCACACTACGACGTGTCGGGCCTTTGAATGAGGAAATTCAGAGAAGAAGAAGATACAGAAAAACAGATGAAGAAGAAGAAACTCCGGAAGTTAGGAGACATTTGTCTTCATCTCCTTCTTCTTCTACTACTGTCAGGTTGGCGCAGTGTGAGAAAATCTGGGTCCTCCTCGAGGAGGAGCCACGAGGAGATACGAAAATATCAAACGTTTCATTTTCCAGCGAGCGGACGACAACAAATGTTGTTCTTGGTGGCAATAAAAATATTTTCCTTTATTAACAATTTTTACTTCTTTCCTCACTTTTTAACCAGTTTTTTAAATCTGTTTTCTGACGTTTTACACTTTTTCCTTTCATTGCCTTTGTTTAAAAACTTTACTTATTTTTTCATTTTTTCTTTCTGTTTTCATTTTTTTCTCTTATTTTCCCTTGTTTCCTTTTCCAATGAGGAAAAAAAGGGGGAAAGAGGGGAAAATAAATAAAAACTTGACATTTTTACAGTTGAACTTTTTTAAAGTAAGTTTCCAGTTCAGGCTGCAAATCAAAATTAAATAATAATAATAATAATAAACTTTATTAACAGACACATCGGTCCAAAACATCAGTTAAAATACAAAGGCATTAAATAGATAAAATAGAATGCATGACAATAATAAAATATATCAGCATTAAAATGCAAACCTAAAAAACCAAATACATAAAATTACATTAAGAGAATGAATAAAATGCATAAAAACACAAGATAATCAAACAGTCTAAAATATATAGAGAGCGCTAATCCAGTGTTTCCAGTAAAACGATGTATATCTGGTGTCACTGTGTGCAGGAGAGGCTAATGCCTTTATTATCTCATTATTAGAGTTCTTTAATCTAGACATGAATTTGTACATGAAGTTCCTCCATACAGCACTAAATCCAGGAACATTGCACATTGCAAACATGTGTCTCGCACTAGTACACCTCGGAAGTTTAAATAAAAATCTGAATGCATCATTATATGCAACTTTTAACTTCCTCATCTGAAATCTGAAATCTGCCTCATAAAGAGATTTTTGATCTTTCAGTTTACGTCATGGGGCTGATGCTGCTGCAGCAGGTCGTTCAGCAGCAGAGTCATTCAGAAGTTAAAGCCATACTCAGTAGCCAGGTAAACAATGTAGCTTTTAACGTTTTTTTTAAAGCCTCTTAACAACGTTCTAACATAGTATAGCCATAAATATATTGTGGAGATTAAAAAAAAAATCCGAAAGAAATCAATAAAGTAGTTGTCCCGCAGTTCTCTAAAAACTTCAGCCAATCCTATCGTTCGGACCGAACGATAGGATTGGACAATCCAGCCGTCTGTCTGCCACATTTCCTCACTGCTTGGATTGGCATTAATCCGCCCGGACACCAGTGTTCGCGAAAACTTTTGAGCCACGCCTGCCAAACTGGCAGACGTGGGACAATCTCAGGCAGGACATTTTTGACTCACGTAGGACAATGTCCTCACGTGCTGCAGATCTGTATCTATTTAATATAGTGGTTATTATAGTGACCTCTATGAGACACTAGATCACATTATGGTCATTTTTCCCACTTAGTCCTTTAAAAACAATAATCATTCATTTATTTATTGATTAATACAGTATAGCAACTTCCCACCACCAATCAAAGCAGTCCAAAGCGCTGAACAAAGTCAAATACAGACAGTAAATACAATAATAAAAGAACAATTCAAAGATAAGAACAACAGGCAAAAATATCTTCAATGATTCGCCTAAAAGTCAATGAAAAGAACTGTCAGCAGTTTAAAAGACACTAAAAAGACACAACAAGAGGTAAGAAACACAACTCCTAGAGCGACATCAGACCACCATAATACTGAGTCAGTCTGACTCTAAAGACCCAGGATGCTGCTGGTCTAGTTTCACTCAGACCACCATAATACTGAGTCAGTCTGACTCTAGAGACCCAGGATGCTGCTGGTCTAGTTTCACTCAGACCACCATAATACTGAGTCAGTCTGACTCTAGAGACCCAGGATGCTGCTGGTCTAGTTTCACTCAGACCACCATAATACTGAGTCAGTCTGACTCTAGAGACCCAGGATGCTGCTGGTCTAGTTTCACTCAGACCACCATAATACTGAGTCAGTCTGACTCTAGAGACCCAGGATGCTGCTGGTCTAGTTTCACTCAGACCACCATAATACTGAGTCAGTCTGACTCTAAAGACCCAGGATGCTGCTGGTCTAGTTTCACTCAGACCACCATAATACTGAGTCAGTCTGACTCTAGAGACCCAGGATGCTGCTGGTCTAGTTTCACTCAGACCACCATAATACTGAGTCAGTCTGACTCTANGAATCTACAAGAGCTGGAACGGAAAGGAGGGTCTGATTATGGTGGATCTGGATCACGAGGGTGAAACGGGGTTTGTTGTTTCCCGAACATCCACCCACCAATAACCCCAGAACTATTGGTGGGGATTCTCTTTTGGGCGGACGGGACAGGAAGCAATGTGGTGTAAGGGAGATCCACAGTACAGACAGCTGCCATTAGCACGTCTGCGGCTCCTCTCTTCATGAGAGAGTCGGGCCCGACCTACTTGCATGGGTTCGGGTTGATCCAAGCCTGATTGTTCTCCAGGGGCTCTGTCTGGGGCCGGCATTATGGCAAGAAGGGGAGGTTTAAGTGGACTGACCGGAATGCTGCTGGATCTACTAACAGGGCGTTGGTTTCGTTCTGTAGCCCGCTCACGCATCCGGGCGTCGATGCGACCAGCCAACTTTATGAGGGCCTCCAAATCCTCAGGGGGTTCTCTACAAGCAATTTCATCCTTTAGACGATCATTGATGGCATTCCAGAATACTCCCTTTAGTGCTACAGAGTCCCAGCCAGATTCAGCTGCGATTGTACGAAATTCCACCAGAATTTCTGCCATGGGACGGTTGCCTTGTTTTAGGGACAAAAGACGTCGGGCTGCTGTATCAGAATCAAATCCACCAGAGAAGGTCTGTTTGAATAAGCTCAGAAAGGCATTAAAAGGAATCAAGTGTATATTTTCAGGTGTGATTACCGACTGAGCCCACTGGAGGGCGCTGCCACGAAGAAGACCAGTGATGAAAGAGATCTTGCGTTCGTCTGTGTTGTATTTCCGTGGGGACTGTCGGAGTGCCAGGGTGCATTGGAGAAGGAATCCGCGAGCCAAGTTGACATCGCCGGAGAAGGTTGTAGGGGTAGGGATATCAGCGTCTTGTTGTGATGTGAGGTTTGTAGCGGAAGCGGGACTCTGGTCAGCGGAAGCGGAAGTTTGCGGCGATGTTTCCGATCTGGGTACGGCTGCGGGCTGAGGAGGATTATTGGGTGTACTACTCACAATGTTCTGGAGCAGTTGGAGCATGTTATCAAAAGCCTGGGATTGTGCGTGGAATTGTTGAGTCAGCGTCTGGTTCAGATCCCGCTGTTGTTGGGCCAACGTCTGGATCAAGGTGTCGTGTCGGCCTAGGAGGATGCCCTGTTCGGTCACAGCGCCTCGCAGTTGTGCGGCAGGATCTGGATTTAGGCCAGTCCGTTGAATCCTGTTCAGTTTCACATTTCTGTGAATCAGGATCTGTATGGCATTTTAATGATTGAGCAGTATTTTATTATGCTGTTATTATTGTTTAGGCTCTAAATGACTTTACAGTCAGGTAGTTATTCAGATTTTTATTTATACTTATGTGAATCTTTATGTTTTGATTTGCCTGTAACTTTGCAGCTGTGCACCTGAATTTCCACACTGAGGGATAATTAAGGATTTCTATTCTATTCTAAACTATTATTATTATTATTAATATTAATATTATATATTGTTACCATAACAGGAGAATGGAGTCCACAGATGATCCTCCTGTTCTCACTCCTTCATTCTTAATACGTCATTCTCATGTAGTTTGGTTTCTCATCCTAAAGTAACCAGTTAATAGTTACTAGATCATATGGGCTTTGTTTGGGGGCCTGATCAGCTGTACGTTCAGATCAGCTGTTCTTTGCCTCATCACCATAGAAACACGTCGGACCCGATGTTTTTTAACATTGTCCGACGGAGCTGTGTTTAGATAATTAAATAATGATGACAAGGAAGAACGGACTGAATAAAAACTAAACCGTGGTGGTTACAGTTCGTTTAGGAAGCTAATATTAGAGAAGAGAGGCCGACGCAGATCTCACGTCTGAACCTGAACGCTGTAACGTCAGAGAGTCTACGTCGTCCACCTAGAAGCTCCAGAGCAAAATAAATCAGCCCAGATTACCTAAATAATCAGAGGAAACGAAGTCTGCAGGAATACTTTGACATTTCTCATCGACACGTGAGCGAAGGCGCGTGAATGAGAGGTGAGGAAAGTAGGTGCCCAAGCGAGAGGCGCGCGCGAGAACGACAGGAGAAAGAGAGAGAGAGAGAGAGAGAGCAAGTGAGGTGAGTGAGAGAGCTGGAGAAGCACGCACGCCGGTCAAAGTGTCCGGCGTGCTTCAGTTTTACGTCGGACAATTTTAATTTACGTCGGTAATGTCCGACGGTCCGGCGTGTTTTCGCAAACACTGCCGGACACATTTTGGGGTAGAACATCCCGGAAGTGAAAGTAGAAGTAGGACAGAGAGCCGGTGGGTGATTCCATTTTAAGATAAAAATACCAGAGTCCCCCCAAAAACAGCTTTTCAGCTAGCAGAGAACTAAAAAGGTTTGGAGGTGAAAAGAGGAAAAGCTGGGGGAACGTTTCTACGGCTGGAGTTAGACTCTGCTTTGTCACCTTTACAAACCGTGGTCCTACGTCGGCGGGAGGCTGGCGTAAGGATTTTACCCGACGGGAGGGGTGAGTTCACCGAGACGTGTTTCTGTAAACTAGCTAGGAGACCTCGTTTGTTTACCTGGCTACTGAGGATGGATTTAAATGGTTGAAACGTATATTGTAGCATTTACAGTAAACTGTAACATGTAGTGTTGTAACATGTTGAAGCTGCTGATAATAACCGACTGTAGCCTTCATGTTATGTTGGAGGAAACCAGCTAGAAGTTCAGCGTGTCTTCAGAGGACTTCATTAGATGGGCTGCTCTCTGCTGTAGATGTTTAGGAGCTTTCACTCAGTCTGATGCTGACGTCTCTCTTCTTCAGTGACTCAGCTGAGATTCATGTTGTCCAATCAGCATCATTCCAGCTTGACTCCTCTGATCAAACTTGTTGCTGACATCTTACTGGGATTTGTTAAAGATTTGCTCCCAGCTAAATGTTATTAGTGTTGTGAAGCAGGCTAAGATAATCTGCCCTCAGGGGAAATTAGGCCTCAGATATTGATACCGCGTTGCACACTGATCCCTCTGTGTGTAGTCGTCACTGTGACTTTATCTGTCCTGTGGCCCACAGCAAAACAGACTGGTCATGAGGCGAGAAGACTCATTAGTTCACTTTACAGCCTGTCATAACACCGACATCCCCCAAGGACATCATACCTGATGTGAGAGGAAAAGGAACACAGCAAGGTGAGTAGTTTCATAAAAAATGATTAAAAATAAAATATAACTGTCACTTTTTGTTTTGCATGGTGATTTAATGGAAAATAGCAATTGCATTTATAGTTTGTGCACCTAATTATACTTTATTCAGGTTTTCCTTCAAATTGGTTTCATAAATAATCCTGTCCAGGAGATCCGATCAGTCAGCAGCTCTGAAGCTGGCTGGGCAGCGTTCTGATCTGCAGCAGCTGTGTGAAAAGCAGGGTGGTTATTTTGGAAAGAGAGGCATGAAAGTCAGTAAAATACCAATTTGAAGGTCACAACCTTTCGTTGATCTGAGCAAATGGACTGGCTTTGTGATGTGAACCTTTCAGAAGGAGGGTCGATGAGAGTGATGCTACGCAGCGCGCTAAAACAAATACAACTAACGGGATTCAGGAATGTCGCTCATATAAAATGACTCCGATACAAATGAGTCTGGTTACGCTCCGGAACAACAAACACTTATAATATGTTCCTCACTCGTGTGTGTGTGTGTGTGTGTGTGTGTGTGTGTGTAACCTGTGGGTGTTTCTCAGTTTGACAGACTTACAATCTGCAGACCATTAAAACATTAAAGTTATTAAAATCAATGCACATGTTTCTGTAGAGGATCACAGAGCAGGGAGACAGTTTATCTTCTCACGTCACTCCTCTAAACAGACATCTACATGTCATCAGTCTGTTTTGTAAACACTGCTTTAAACGACCGTTGTTGTTTGTCAATGCTCTGGTTGGTAGTTGGTAATATGGGAGTGTGTTTATGGGAGTTACACACAACAACTCTTTAACACCAGCTGGTCATATTAATAGAGCCTGAGACAACGTTTATTAATTTTTGTAATAATAATTTATACTTTTTTACAATAACAAACACAGACAATCCATCGCTGATCTTAAAAGTTGAAAAACACAAGGTCATAATGATAATATACAGTGGGCTGTGAAAGTTTAGGCAGCGTTTTTAACCTCCATGAGTATTCCTTATTGGTTGTTAGGATAAAAAATTCCAGTTATCCTATAGGAGACACACACACAGTGATATTTGAGAAGCAGGGTTGCCAGATAGAGTCAAGGTTTTCCAGCCCAAAAATCCATTAAAATCCACGAAAACACACAAAAAAACCGCCCAGTCAACGTTATTGAAAATGTGCGCGTGCGCACGCATGTACGTGCACGAATACACGTTCAAAAAGCTTGCTTCACCACTTTAGTTCCACTAATGGGGTAATGAGACATACGGGCTGTTGGTGTCAACACCTCACTCATGTTTGAACAGGTGATGCAACAGAGCGTGGGGACCGAGTGGGCGGGGTTTCAGAACAAATAAGCCTGGTTTGTTTTAGACAATAGCCAATCAGTGATGAAGACAGGTCAGTGGGCATTGTTATTGATTGATAATGAGGATATAATGGTTGAAATGTGTGTCAATAAAGTTATTTCAAAACTGACGCCAAAACTGCCCAAAATACATTCACCCGCCCAAAGCTGTTGTTTACCGCAAAATCAGAATCCAAACCGCCCAAATTGTGGGAAACCGCCCAATCTGGCAACACTGTCGAGAAGTGAAACTAAGTTTATAGGATTTACAGAAAGTGTGCAATAATTATTTAAATAAAATTAAGCAGGTGCGTAAATTTGGGCACCGCAAAAAATAAATGAACTCAATATTTAGTCGATCCTCCTTTTGCAGAGATAACAGCCTCTAGACTCTTCCTATAAGGAGCTTCTGGGTTCTGGTTGAAGGTGTTCTGGACTCTGGTTCGTTCAGGTTTGACGCTTCTGAGCTTGGACAGCTCTCTTTAAGCCACCACAGATTTTCAATCATGGACAAAGTTTATATAGCGCCTTTCTGGACACCCAGAGCGCTTTACAGAAGCTCCATTATTCACTCACACTCTGGTGGGAACATTTATGGACCTTTTAGTTTGAACATTTTTTGCACACTTTTTGTAAATCCTCTGAACTTCTTTTCACTTCTCACAAATCGCTCTGTGTGTCTCCTGTACGATATAACAGCCAGTGAATTATAAAGGAAACTCATGAAGATTAACAAGACTGCCCAAACTTTCGCACCCCACTGTATGAAGAACGGCATTAGCAGAAGGAAGCAAACATTAGGATGCTTATATCTACGTATCATCACTGTTTACATGTCAAAGGAATAAATGGATATGTGAAGTGAAGAAAGGAAAAACAGAGGACAGAGAATTTAGCTTGAAATTGTCCAAACTGTGAATGCTCATTTTTTAATAAACCAGGGATGCACAATACCGTTTTTTCCCAAAAGACTGGTGTCAGATTGTTTATCGCTGTTAATCAACTGTCTGGTAGTTCAGGTTCATTTTATAATTGCTTAACTTTCCACTCTTTAAGAAACTTAAATTACATCTTTTTATAACATCTCTGATCATTTTGATAAATGATGTTTTTGTTTTATTTTGTAAATAAACTACAAACATAAACATAGTAATAAACTGATTTTCATAAAAACCATATTTTGCCTCCTTGTCAAATTATTAACGAGTATTGATTCCCTGGAATTTGGACTGATTACTTTGACTTCTTGTTGAACACATTTTGATGTATTGTGCTGATTCTGTTCACAGAGCCGTCACTGAGAAAGCCACCAGTGGTGACTCCATGTGTGTAGAAGCATGTTGGCCATTTCTTCACATAACACCACTGAGACATTACTGTACTGATTGTGGATTATTTCCACTAACCTGCATTCTATCCCACAGAGTGTGTTGGGAGATCATGACACCTGTGGCTCAACCCGCCCTCAGGGAGCCTCCAGAGGTCAGAGTCGATGGTGGTCATCTCCCAGTTCCCCCAGAGGGAGGAGGATCAGCTAGGACTTCTCTCCTCTGCTCTTATTCCTCATGGCAGACAGTTTGTAGCTCAGATCATCCATTAGACCTGCTGTTACCAGGCATCAAATCTCACATGTCCTCCTGTTAAATCATCTATTTCCAAAGATGATTAATTAAACTTTTTATACATGGGGACAGTTTATTGTTATACATATTATATTATTATTTGTCCACTCATTATATTGATGCTATCTCTGTTTAGGTCTGTATAATTTATAAACCATCAGATTGATCTAAAGGAATAACTGATCACTTTGAGTGTCTGATTGTTTTAAATGTTCAGCGTCAGACTGGACTGAGGGTAAAACGCTCTGCGGGTAAGTCGATAAACGAAGACACTAACGTCCACCTCGGTTTGATTAGCAGTTTGCCAAAACGTATTAATAACTTAGAGTGAGTTAAACAGATCACAGTTCATTGCCTAACAGCAACAATAATAAATGTACTTACTATTTTGTGAAAATAAAAAATATAGCTCTTTCAAAATAAAACAAAAGATTAAAAATTCAGAAGTCTTTCAATAAACATCCTCCAGTGAGGAGTTCAGGATCAGGAGCTGTGTTTCATCCTCAGCGAGCAACAAAACGTCACATCTCTGGATCCGACGAGTTCCTGATACCTGGAGACAAAACTCATCTGAGCTGAGTCAATCAGTTTTGATGTTTTCAAATCAGTGCCCCCCCCCCCCAAACAATTGCATTACCATATTTTGTAGAATTTTTTTGTTGAGTCATTTGTGTAAATTAAATGTAGTTCACGTGTCTATAAATCTAAGATAGAAAGATTAAAACCTGTTCTATCGGGCGGTTGACCTGATAGTTTAAGGGTTAGTATAGGTGTAGTATTTTACTACACTAGAATGAAAAAACAACAGCTGGTTAACAGGTAATAAAACCAGTATGACAGTATTTAGGTATATTTTGAGGAAACCTATGGAAAACGATATTTTCCGTTGAACACTTTGAACATCTTTGTCACAAACAGTCCATTATTTAGCGGAGTGAGGAGGAGGTTTTTATCTGCTATTGTTTAAAAGCTGTTTTTAAATGCCAACGTCCTCCTCTTCCTCTCTCTGTCACGCAGAGCGGTTTGGGTTTGAGGTGGTAATGGAGCACCATGAGCCACTGACCTCTCAGTGCCATTCACACAGTCCTGCACGCTGTGAGGCGCTGAATAATACATCCACACTACAAAGTTACACAGCTCTGCTGGGGAGAGCAGCTACAATGGACGAGGCCAGTCTGCTTTTACATCCAGGCCTCCAGAAAGAAACTTCTCTGAGAAAAACCTGCAGAAATGCAGTTTGATTTGACACTTGAAGGATGCAGGAATAGTTAGAATCAAGCAGAAGTAGCTCTAGTAATGGATCACAGAGCTGCTATGGAAAACATGAAATTGCATTATGGGAAATGTGATAATGAAGAAATCAATGTGTTTTCAGTGGCACAGGGATGGTTTCTAACAACTTTTTAGATGTATTTTTCTTTTCTCACTGTAAAACAGTTAAGGCTCCTTTATTTCTCAGGATCAATAGAAACACCAGTCCATCCTGGTGGGTTCTGTATAGCAGCAAAGGCTCTCAACAAATGTTTAAATTCTACCTGATAGTTGATTAAATGAACCACTGAAACCATGTGACTACCCTCTTAAGTCAGAGGACAAAACTATTTACATCCAAACAACTGCTATAAAACATTTATGGTTAATATTACGAACTTTTTCAGTTGAATCTTTTGATCAACTTCAGTCCTGATCAAAACAAATACATAATGATCAGGATTTTAACCATTCAGATGACAGTTTGATTACATGATGCTATCTGTTTAATGATTAAAAACAGAAAAATTAATTGTTTTTTAATTTGTTTTTGTTTCTCTGAACTGCATCTGCGTGACTGTCAGATGCAGAAATACTCTTTGATCCCGGGGGAAGATCTACAACAACAGTGGCTCCAGAAACCGAAAAGACTGTTTCAGAGAAACCTTCTCCATCCCAACAGCACTGCTGGCCACTGGTTTGATGAGTCTGTTTGCTTGAGTAGGATCTTCCTGCAGACAAAGATGGCGCTCATGATGGCGTCCAAGATGGTATAACATGCACTGCCCCTTAGTGTCCTGGAGTACTTCCGTTCTGTTTTGGGGTTTTGCATATTTTCTATTTGCATGTGTTTTTGGTTTTTGCATGTTTTCTGGTTTGCATGTGTTTTTGGTATTTTGCACGTGTTTTTTCGGTTTTGCATGTGTTTTGGCTCTCGGGGCCACCGTACTACACACACACACACACACACACACTCAAAGCGATCTCAGCAGCTCAAATCCCCTTTAAAATGTCTACATTAGATATTATATATAGGCTATGTGGAGGAGCTGCTCAGTTGTAAAGTCTAGTGAGAGTAATTTAAAATGATTAGTAGAAAGTAATTTCATAAAACATTGACTGTGTGAATTAATCCTTGTGTGGCTGTTTTTCAGGTGACAATCAAAGTCATGGAGAAACGGGAGGGGATGAACAGATATGCTGCAGCCAATGATTTTAAATACAAAATAAAATGTTTGCAAAATGGAGTTTTTTTCTGTCTTTCACCAAAAAAACTTTTCAAAATAAAACCCCCAGTTTATTTGTTTGCATAAGTCAAAGTCAAAGTCAGCTTTATTGTCAGTTCTGCTATGTACAGTGCATACATACATATACAGAATCGAAATTTCATTTTCTCTCAATCTGCAAAAAACATTTAAAAGGCAACTTATTTCAAACGTTGAGATAAAATGTGTCATTTACTGTTACCAAAAATAACAAAGTCATCATTTTTTTAGATGACTAACTTGCGTCCATATCTGACTCATAATTTATGTCTTTAACATTTGCCTTATTTGACATAAATCCTAGATAATGGTCACTTTATGGTCTCGTATGTAGAGTTGCATGGTAACGCCAGTCAGAACGTGAGGAAAAAGATCTTTCTGCTGCCAGGTTTCCATGAACCGCGTGGGTTTATAAAAGCAACAGACAGCAGAGTCTCTGTCTTTCAGGGGGCCGCTTGATGACAGTCTCACTGAGTAATTGAACAACTCAATACTGGTAATTTGAAAACATAATTTGACATAAGATGTCAGAACAGCTTGTTAGACACTGCTAAATGACAATAGTTCTCTATTTTTAACAGCAGAGGGTGGACATTTGGGACAAATTGAGCCATTCACTTTAATTGTATAACCTGTAATTGTAAGCAGGGTAATACCATTCAACCAAATGCTTCTAAGGACCCTGTTGTTTCAGATCATGAATATAAATGCTGAGAGTTAAACATTGCTCAGAACTGAGCGCTTTGGGGGAATGAAATAGAAATCTCCTCCCTGAACCGTCACCTTATCGTGGTGGAGGAGTTTGAGTGCCCTAACGATCCTAGGAGCTATGTTGTCTGGGGCACTTGTGCCCCTGGTAGGGTCACCCATGGCAAATTGGTCCTAGGGGAGGGGTGAGACAAAGAACGGTTCAGAAGACCCTTCATGGAGACACAACCAAAGAGTCTGAGTACCCGGCCCGGAGGGTTACCGGGGTCTCACCCTGGAGCCAGGCCTGGGGTTGGGGCCCGTGGACGAGCGCCTGGTGGCCGGGCTTTCGCCCATGGGGCCCGGCCGGGCCCAGCCCGAACCGGAGACATGGGCTCATCCAACTGTGGGCCCACCACCTGCAGGAGGAGAGTGAAGGGTCCGGTGCATTGTGGATCGGGTGGCAGACCGAGGCGGGAGCTTTGGCGATCCGATCCCCGGACGGGAAAACTGGCTATCGGGACATGGAACGTCACCTCTCTGGCGGGGAAGGAGCTGGAGCTTGTGGAAGAGGCTGAGCGATACCGGCTAGATATAGTCGGGCTCACCTCGACACATAGCGTTGGCTCTGGAACCCGAGTCCTGGAGAGGGGTTGGACACTTTTCTTTGCTGGAGTTGATCCGGGTGAGAGGCGGAGGGCTGGGGTGGGCTTT
>SSNR01001148.1:4560-26214 GCA_006937965.1 Callopanchax toddi
TCCAGGAGGTCGGTAAATTAAAACACAGTAAAATACTTCTTGTAACCCTACTTTGATGATCTGACATTCAAAAGTAGTGAAACAGCCACTGTTGATTAGACTACAGGCATGTTTGTCCTTAAAGACCACAGCGAGACCTCCACCACGGCGTGAGGGGCGTGGTGTGGTAAACACAGAGCAACCTGGAGGACAGATTTCATTAGAATGGACAAAGTTACCATCTTGTTCCCATGTTTCAACTAGAAAAAAGAAGTCTAGGCCCTGCTGGGTGAACAGGTCATTTAAGATAAAGGATTTGTTAGAAATGGATCTGGCATTTAACAGGGCACACTGAACTGAAGGATGCAGGTCATTTTTCTTCTTTGTTACTTGGAGATGGATGGGTCGTAAGCACCTGTTGAGTTTCCGGGCTCTCTGATCAGAGTGATTAGGGCAGCGGGTTGATAAATGGACTGGAATAGGAAAATGTTCTGGTTTGAGAGCCGAGGAGGAAACTGTGGGGACAGAGACTCTGGGAAGAGACATAGATGATGGTTGAATATGTGGTGGACTGTAGGGGGCAACGGCGTTTGGAGTGGTGGTGAGACCGAAGGCTGCAGAAGGTGTAGATGACTCGGATGTAAACAGTCATGTCTGTGTAGAGGAGTCCACCATAGATATACATCTATAGGACTGCACAGCGTACCTGATGTTAGCGGTCAGCATGCGTGAGCCAAGTCGGTTTGGGTGAACACCATCTCGCCTAAAAAAGGAAAAACGCTTCCAAAACAGATTAAAGTTGTCGATATAGCCAATATTGAGGGACCTGCAGGCAGACTGAAGCCAGGTGTGGAGAGAGAGGAGACGGCTGAAACTTTCATCTCCACGAGAAACTGTGGGAATCGGGCCGGAGATGAAGACAGACATTCCACTGCTCTTCTGGATCTCCAGCAGCTGGTAAAAATGCTGTAATGTGACAACAGACTGCCGACGGGAGACATCGTTGGATCCAACATGAATGATCACTCTTCTGACTGAAGTCGGGACGGAGCACAGCAGACTTGGAAGTTTCTCCAGAATATCTTGAACGGTGGCCGATGGAAAACACTTTGTGATGACGTTGAAGAAGCGGACGTTCCTGATGATTGAGTCACCAACCAGCAGAGTGGTTGGGGAGAACAGTGGACGAGGCGAAGAGGGTTCTGGGTTTGATCTTGGGTTTGTGATCCTGCGGGGCCGAGGAACTGGAGGGCTGGAGCTGGAGGGGCCCTGCTCCTGAGCCAGGGCAGGAGGTCCAGCGGAGTGTCGACGCACAGCTTCCTTCAGTGTTTTGCGTCGGGCAGTAGAAGTTGAGGTCCGGGGGTGGAGAGACTGTGGAGGCTGCTTCTTACGAACTACAGGCTCCAGACACACGGCTGCTGCTCCACCTGGGGATACCTCTAAAACATGTAGGACTGTGGGCCTTGAGGAGCAGGGTTCGGAACCTCTGGGTTAAGGGGAGGGTTGTTGACCTTGCTTGAAATCCCCATAGCCAATCTAGAAAAAGGACATTCGCTTCCAGTACAGAGAATTACGTCACTTCCGGCAGAGTGCTTCCGGTACGGTAGTACGAGAGTGGCTGTCCGCTATCTTGTGTCTGCCGCTAGGTGCCTCTCGAAATTACTCCAACATTTCTCATTCATTTTTACTCATCAGTCATCACAATCACTCAATGAATTTGCTGCGCCACACACAGACTGACAGCTGCGTGTTCACAACAGGTCATATTAAAGACACTGACACACAAACGGAGAGCTCAAATTCACAACAATTCACATTAAAGACAGACAGTAACACACAAATAAAACATTTATAACGTAGCACTTACACACAGAACAAAGACTAAATGCGAGCTGGTACCAGGACAGAGGGTTTGGGTGAAAAACACCAGTGTAAAAGGGACTGTCAGTGGACAGGCTAACACACCAAGGTCATACAACATCAACTTGCCATCAAGACGCCTGAGAAGAAAAAGGGCTCACTTCAGAGTAATTCCTGACTTCACTACAACAAGGTCAGGACGAGTGGTTAGACCACCAACAAGAATGGATTTGTGATATAGAAAACTGGTTCCACAGGGCAGAATAATCCCTGCACAGTTTAGGGGAGTCAGGCAGTCTACCCTTACCCCTAGGAGTTGTTCGAGTTGTATGTTCTGAGTAGAAAAATGAAAATAGAAAAAGAAGAAAAAAAGAGGGGATAGCAAAAGGGATAATTTGGTTATAGAGGTTTGTACAGCTATTCTTTGCTGAATTATTTATCTCATTTGGGTAGTTCAGGGGATAGGTTTCAGATTTAATTACTCAAAAGATTCATAGTGATAATCAGTTTAAAGGAAGTAAAAAGTAAAATGAGACTACACAGCTAAAAGGGGAAGATGTGCTGAGGGCATGTGAGTGGGAACTTCTGTGTGTGTATCAGGCGGAAGATATAGAGAGTCGGACCGGATGTATGTAACCCATGTTGTGAGTTTGTTAATAAAGAAGCCTACAGCAAATAGAGCTTTGAGTGTCTCCTCTCTGATTACTAAAGGAACACAGTACACACCTCATCAGGATTTACATCATAGCCTTCTACTTTGGCTGTAGGTCTGTATGTGACAGCATCTGGGTCCAGACCCAGACCGCTTGTTGGTGACATAATCATTTAATCCATCACCAAATGGCATCTGAGGGCCATGATGTGATCATTAGGACTTGTGCTTTTTCCACACATCAACCATATTGCTTGCTTTAGTAATAATGATTGGTTATACGCTCTTTTTAAAGGGCCCCTATTATGCAAAATTCATTTTCTAAAAGGTCTTTTCACAGTAAAATGTGTCTCTAACACTGTATGAAACCCAAAAGTGTGAAAAGAAATTTGCCGTTCTCACTTAGTTATTCTCCTTTGTGTAAACAGAGCTGTGGGCCCAGGCTGAAACGGTCGGTTTCAAAAGTTGACGTCAGCATTTGTAAATACCACTCCTATCTTGAGGATAGAACTAATCACGAACAGCTTTGGCTCCCTGAGCCCCTCCCCCACTGTTTAAAATGCACGGGAGCGCACCTTCCTGAAAACTGTCATGGCGGACGCTGGGAGCAGAGAGGAGCTGCTGCTCTTTACATGGCTGCTTCAACAAGCACAGAAGTCTTTTTTTGCTACTTTCAGCTGAGCCCTTGAAGACTAAACGCATGGATTTTATTTTTGGGGGGCAATATATCCACAAAACTTCCAAAAGTTTGCTCCAGGCATTTGAAAAACGACTGTTTATTCACAACATGGGAGCATAAAAATGTAGGCTTAGCTAAGGAACAGAAACTGAAGGATGGATCCACTCCAACTGGTCGTGACACAACTGTAAAGGTAAGTGCTGGAGGTGACATGATGGGTTTGTTAGCTGTGATGTCCTTTGACATAATCAACACCAATCTCTTGGAGCAAATGCTCAACCGTCTTTATTTCAGTCATGAACTCGACAACTAACACTTTCCCAAGAGCCTCCGCGCATCGAGCAATGATGCATTCACTGACAGGTGTCATCATAGGAAAATCCATACATTACATCTCCCTTTTTCAACAAAAATCTTTTTTTTCCATCCACATAACATGAAACATATCACATCTACGCATTCCAGTATACAAAAGTAACATTTCTTATGTATCAATCCACTCCTGTAACATGAACAAACTTAACCTATAGTAATATTTATACACAGGAAAACACAATTCCTTCATCATGAAATGAATATACATCACAGGTCCAGCCTAGATGGAGGTTTACTCACTCTTCCTGAATGTGTAACAGTTTCAGATGGAGATGTATCACCTGACAACCTGTCAGACATCAAACGATCAGTGCTGGTTTCAGTTGTCACACCACTAGTTAGTACCTCCTTCACAGGGTCAGTAGGTGTGTATGTTCTAGTATCAAAGAAATAAGCTGATAACATAATAGACTTACCGTACAACTTTTCTGTTGGTGAGGATCTTGGCCTTATTAGTAATAAGGACTGGTTCACTCAAAGGCACTTTGCCAGGGCAGTGCTGGCACAGCATCTCTTCAGGAATTAGATGTTTCCTGTGTTCTCTGTCTACTGAATGCATTATGTGCTCTGGAACAAATTCAGGTATTCTTTTTTCCTTTCAAAATGTACTGGACCATGCGCCTCATCTTTTCCTGATCTTCTGGAGGATATGACATGTTATCATCTTTATGTATGTCATCTGCTATTGATGGTACCATGTCCAGGTGTTTGTCTACATCTGTGCTCCCTACTCTAATGAAAATACTGCAGTGGGTTTGAAACAAGTGCCATTGGGGAATGTATTTGTGTGAGCATGCTCTTTGTTTTGGCACGACAGTGCCATGATTTCTTTTTGGTGTCATATGAAACTATTATTCTTCCCAGCCAGCTGTAGTATGAAACGTCTTTGAACGTCTCTCGCACCGGTCTGGCTTTTCCCTGTGATGCCTGTATCTTGTAAAGACAGCGGGTGTGTGTAGGAGTGCTGATCAAATGTTTGGAATTGAGCAGGAGGTTACTACACTTGATTAAGCTGTAAAGCTGGTTCGCTTTACTAACTGCTTAGTGTTTTTAATTGATATAAAAATTAAAACCCAGCTTCATTAGCCATTAGCTCATCGGCGGCAGAAAGTAGCGCTGCGTCTTTAGTAAAAACAAAAGAAACAAAGAAAACAACTCACCATGGAGTTGATTAAATAAGGACATGTGGAATCAATCAGCAGAGTTGTTACAAGCTGTCAAGAAGGATTCTTTGAATAAATAATGTCCATTTGACGAGATAAACAGTCCAGCAGCTCCACGCAACATCGCCCCAGAACTAATAGTAAAAGTTATCGCCTTCAAAATAAAGGTCTGCTAAAGAGTTCACATGATTGACAGAAAAAAGACTCAGAGTTCATCCAAATATTGTCCCATAGCCTCACACAATAATGATGTTTATTGACACATCTTTATTGAGTGGGGGAAAAAAACCACTGTAAATAAGTATTTATTACATTTTTCCACCATTACATCTTTCATCTTGAGCACCCCCTAGTGGCAGCTCGTGCATACCACACTTTGGGAATCCCTGCCTTAAAGGATGAGAAACGAACCTCACGAGCGCAGCGCCTAGAGCTGCGAATAACTGCAGTCTTGAACAGGAGCGCGCACAAACTCTTGCGCACTAGTCTCATCTCATAAGGGTTCAACCAAAGGCAAGCGGAGACATGAATCCATAAATAAAAATACATTTTATTAATACACAAGGAAATATGATGAAACAATGCCCTGCGCCACACACACACACACACCGGGTCTGACAGCGGGAGCAGAGCTAATGTCGCTGCAGCTGCTTTGTTCCAGTCCTGCTCCTCTGCTGAATTGCTTCTCTGCCATATGGAGTCCCATTGTGTAGCCTCGGTTACACACAACGCATGCCGTGCCTGTTCCAGCCTTGATGTGCTGGACGCTGGTCTCTGCTGGGTGAATCTACACTCCTGTTTGACCTGGTGGTTTTGAAACACCACATCGTAAATCTGCAGGCTCCGGGCTTGCAGCTGTACCCTTCTCGTTTGAGAGGAAAAGACTCAACAGTGGAGGGTTTTTCACCCAAGGCGAGGCTCAGCCATTGCACGCCGGCTGTACTGACCCTTGCGAATTCCCCAAATGTGGGAATATCGACTGCATAATTTGTGGTAGTGGGGGACTGCGTTCGCGCTCTCCCCTGATTTTATTGTTAACATCATTTAAACTTGGAGCGCTACTTTGGTTTAAACTTGGAGCACTATTTTGGTTTAGACACCTCTTGAGCTATTACATTATCATAAATATGTGGCAATGTAGCTGAGATGATCCATTAGATGCATTTCTACACCTGAATCTGCAGGAAATATGCTGACATTAGGTGTTAGCTGTCATTTTGTTGATTTTCAGAATAGTGATGACGAGAAGAAGCCTCATGATGAACTGAAGCTTTCCATCCAACTGGTCGACTCATGATTCGAGGCACCGTGATGATTCATTTGCTCTACTGCGCCATCAAGTGGACAATTCAAGTGAAACCGTAAACCTTTAAACATAAACAAAAAATAAATGATGCTTGTGATGGCAATATACAAAATCTGAATATTGTCTAAAACTGTTCTTTTTATACACTGTCTGGTCCAATAGAGAAGGACAGAGGGTTCTGGTGTGATTGTGTAACTGTAATCATGCTTATGTTACCAATTGTAATAAAAGTATAACAGCTAATAGGATGATAATGACAAAATTGGTGTGTGGCACTTCAAGTTGAACAAATCATTTATGTTTATGACACTAATAACTCTGAATGTGATCTGGATGTAAATATTTGTTCATAATACAATGACTGCTTAAAGCAGGAAAGTGCATGGAAACAAATGGGGAGGGGTGTGTGATGTGAATGTGCTTGTGAGACTTTGTAATGATGCTTATGACACTAGGGAGCATATCATTTGTTCTTATTCAAAAATAACAGCTTTTCCACGGTGCTGGGCTTAAGACGGTTTCTCTTTTCTGAAATCATTTCACCTGCTTTAGAAAATACTCTTTCACAGGGCACAGATGAAGCAGGGGTAGCCAGAAAAACCACAGCAAGTTTATACAAGCTCGGATAAACAAATCTGTGTCCAACCCAGTACTCCAGGGGATTCTCCTGACCTCTGTTACTAGGTTCCTTGAAGGTATTTTTGGACCTCCACTGTTGCATCAGCAGTGAGACTTGGGGTCTTTGTCTCCAGGACTGTGGTGTCCAAACGATACCACAGTTTGCAACCTAAAACAAAGAATGTAAGTGACTAAATACAATAAAATAATCATAATGTTCCATGTACCTTGAGTCACAGGCTGAGAAGCTTCTGATTGTGAGGAGCAGGAAGTCATTAAAGCACGCAGGTGCGTTATTGCCCAAGGAAACTGGAGTCGTGGAGTTAAAAGTAATAAAGCATATTTATTTTGAACGAAAATAACAAAACTGAATACCAAGCCGCTAGCAGGCAAACCCCTCAGTTGGAGACCTTCCAGCAGGAGGCAGAGCAGCTCCGGACCAGCGACCTTCTCACCAACCACCACCGTGCAGACACACTCGGTGTTGAACTGAAAATAAATTGCCGCTGCACGTCAGACCGGGTACTGCACTCACTGCCCATCTCCAACTGGAAGACAACCAAACCACCACATTATACACAAAACAATACAAAATACACTCAGAAACAGGCACTTTCCACCCTCCATACATTCCACACACACACACACTCAGACCCCATAAGAACTCCCCCTCCCACTCGCATTCACGCACACACTCAAACTGTTAGTGGGCTTCGCTTGTTTCACAAGGAGCGGTTACCCATCCAGTCCCACCGTTATTATGTCCATGGTGCAGGCTCGGACCGGATGAATTAACCCTGCCACTTCACTTGTGACAATCACCGCACCGTCGGCAGAGCTTGTCACAAACTGCGCGATGGGACGTCTCCTCCTCACTGCGGATCCATCGTGAGTGAGATGGAACTGCGGAGGTACATGTTGCCATGTTGCGTATAAACGTCCATGTTAGCTGGGCCAGGCAGGGGCTCCCTCAACTGGACCACAGGCTCCCTGGGCCATAGACTCCTCCTGACCTCAGTCCTGCTCTTCTGTGTGTGTGTCTGTCCTTCTTCCAACCTGAGTGGCACTTAAATAGGCCTCCTCCTGGCCACGCCCACCTTCCAACAGGTGATAGTTATTATAAATTATGTCAGCCACCAGTCCACAGTGATAAAAAAATGGTTAAAATCACATGCAATGATAAAAACTGTATAAAAAATATGCAATAAATTAGTATAAAAAACCAGAAAAATCTAAATGTTAGTGGATCAATTTGCCCCAGGACATGTTTACTTATCCAAAAGTGTCACAAACCAAAAAATTCCAAGAAACATTGTTGATATCTCATTATTAACTCCATTACTAGCCATTTCAAACAATACAGGGAGTGCAGAATTATTAGGCAAATGAGTATTTTGACCACATCATCCTCTTTATGCATGTTGTCTTACTCCAAGCTGTATAGGCTCTAAAGCCTACTACCAATTAAGCATATCAGGTGATGTGCATCTCTGTAATGAGAAGGGGTGTGGTCTAATGACATCAACACCCTATATCAGGTGTGCATAATTATTAGGCAACTTCCTTTCCTTTGGCAAAATGGGTCAAAAGAAGGACTTGACAGGCTCAGAAAAGTCAAAAATAGTGAGGTATCTTGCAGAGGGATGCAGTACACTTAAAATTGCAAAGCTTCTGAAGCGTGATCATCGAACAATCAAGCGTTTCATTCAAAATAGTCAACAGGGTCGCAAGAAGCGTGTGGAAAAACCAAGGCGCAAAATAACTGCCCATGAACTGAGAAGAGTCAAGTGTGCAGCTGCCAAGATGCCACTTGCCACCAGTTTGGCCATATTTCAGAGCTGCAACATCACTGGAGTGCCCAAAAGCACAAGGTGTGCAATACTCAGAGACATGGCCAAGGTAAGAAAGGCTGAAAGACGACCACCACTGAACAAGACACACAAGCTGAAACGTCAGGACTGGGCCAAGAAATATCTCCAGACTGATTTTTCTAAGGTTTTATGGACTGATGAAATGAGAGTGAGTCTTGATGGGCCAGATGGATGGGCCCGTGGCTGGATTGGTAAAGGGCAGAGAGCTCCAGTCCCACTCAGACTCCAGCAAGGTGGAGGTGGAGTACTCGTTTGGGCTGGTATCATCAAAGATGAGCTTGTGGGGCCTTTTCGGGTTGAGGATGGAGTCGAGCTCAACTCCCAGTCCTACTGCCAGTTTCTGGAAGACACCTTCTTCAAGCAGTGGTACAGGAAGAAGTCTGCATCCTTCAAGAAAAACATGATCTTCATGCAGGACAATGCTCCATCACACGCGTCCAAGTACTCCACAGCGTAGCTGGAGAGAAAGGGTATAAAAGAAGGAAAACTAATGACATGGCCTCCTTGTTCACCTGATCTGAACCCCATTGAGAACCTGTGGTCCATCATCAAATGTGAGATTTACAAAGAGGGAAAACAGTACACCTCTCTGAACAGTGTCTGGGAGGCTGTGGTTGCTGCTGCACGCAATGTTGATGGTGAACAGATCAAAACACTGACAGAATCCATGGATGGCAGGCTTTTAAGTGTTCTTGCAAAGAAAGGTGGCTATATTGGTCACCGATTTGTTTTTGTTTTGTTTTTGAATGTCAGAACTGAATGTGGAGATGTTACATTGGTTTCACTGGTAAAAATAAATCATTGAAATGGGTATATATTTGTTTTTGTTAAGTTGCCTGATAATTATGCACACCTGATATAGGGTGTTGATGTCGTCAGACCACACCCCTTCTCATTACAGAGATGCACATCACCTGATATGCTTAATTGGTAGTAGGCTTTGGAGCCTATACAGCTTGGAGTAAGACGACATGCATAAAGAGGATGATGTGGTCAAAATACTCATTTGCCTAATAATTCTGCACTCCCTGTATTTGGTGAAATCCTTTTTTTTAACCCTTCACAGATCATGGTTCATCGAGGATAACTCACTCGTTTTTTATAAAAACTGCATTTTAAAACTTTTTAGATATTTGTTGGCAATACCTACATGTAAAACACAATAGTTTTACATTACATTGATTATTTTAAATTTTTATTTTATAATTGAAACTTTTTTTTTCCTTCATGTATTGATGTAGATAAAGTAACATGCAACATCTCTTCTGTTCTGGGTCAAATTGACCCGCTGACTAAAAATCAAAACTAATGACTCAAGATGATTTGTTTTCAAAGTAAACTTTATTCAAGCACTGTTTTGGAACAAAATAAGAAATCAATATGAACAGCACACGGGAAGCATGTTGTCACATGTTGTGATAGTAAGCACTATGATTTGTTTAGAACCAGAAACACACAAATGAATCGCTGGAAATGAACAAGGTGCATGTAGTGTTATAAAACCTGGGGTTTATTCTACACCTTCCGTAAGAACACTAGTGAGTTTTTGCTAGTTTTATCCAAAGGATGACCTTTGACACTATCACTCTTTTAGTGTCTGAACGGGGATATTTCTCTAGGTTCTTTAATTACAGGGAATTAGTAGGACCTTTTTTATATTGACGAATAGAAGCTTGAGTCATGGAACTAGACTTCATTAATTTTATTAAGAAACACATACGACAGATATCACAGATAAGAAAGAGGTAGTTAGCAGGTAGTCAGCATTAAGTCATTCACGATGGTAAGGTGTTCTGAATTGAATCTTAAATAAGTTTAGCAGCCTGAGTCCTCATGATGGTTTAGGAGACTAAGGATTTTACTTAATTTAGATTAAGGATTCTGATGGAGGGGCACTAGCTTGAGTGAGCTAAAGTTGTTAGCTTTTATCAAGAGGCCTTTAAGCTTTAAAAGGATTGTGGTACTTAGCTGCGTTCGATGGATCGTCACCGCTGGGGTCGGATGAGAACGACCCTGGTGTTCCCTCCTCGGTCAGGATCAGACGGCTGCGGGGGTCGAGGACCGCTGAAGGCCACGGTGCTGTCCGGTGATACGAAGCTTAGAGGACCCATCTCTGGCAGGGAGCGTCGAGGGCTGGCATTCCCATAACGGAGCGTCAGACTGAAGGTGTCTGACCTCAGAGGGAAGCTGGTTTCATCGGCTCAGACGGGCTGAGGGACCGTCTCCGCTTGAGCCGGCAACTAACGTCAGCTGTGTAGGGGTTGACAGCTGAGACGTGAGGTCTGGTCAGTGTCGGGACCAGAACCGCTCTCTTAGCTTTTCTCTAGCTTCTGGGGTCGGAAGTTAAAGGAGTCTTAAGGGACATGGGCCAATGAGGAGTTATTAATGTCACGTGACTCAGACCGCTAACTCTTATTGGTTGAAGTAATGAGTGACGTAGTTGTCATAACCTTTATCAGTATGTATGTGAAATAATACTGATGTATGGATCAACATTCATTAATACTGGAAGAAAATGCATTAATCACATTAAGACATTTTAAGACAGTGGATTAAAGGTAGTGTCCTTTAGAATGAGACATCAAAGAGTCTTTAAGTTTAATTATTAACTAAAGAAAGTCTTCTGAGTCTTCCGACACGACCGGGTCCTGGAAGGAATGTTGATTCAGGTTACATAATAACAGTAATTTTATTCCAAGTTATTGGGAAAAAGATGGTTATTATTTGTGATGATCTTGAGGTCAAAGTTCAGAGGTAGTAACGCATTTGGGGGCGTTACATGCATGTGTCTACACAGCACATGAGGGACATGTCATCACAGTGTGTTTTGTGAAAATGAATTTAGAACATTTTACACAGGTTAGGGTTAACTTGACATCAGATGGCTTGCAGACTGATGCCTCATCGTATTCCTTTTTCCCCAGCAGCAACCTGAAGACAAGGACAATTACAATTTTTTTTGCTGATCTCAAGAAACACACAACAAACTTTCACATAGACACACACACACACTTACCTCACACATAGTAAACTAGGTGAAGTTCTCTCCTGGACCTCCCTCACTGTAGATGCAGCAGCTGGGGTCCTTGGCATGTGCTGCCTCTGTTGTATATACGCCAACTCTATGCAGAAAGGCCACAGCTGGGATTTGAACCTGTGACCTTCTTGCTGCAAGTCAACAGTGCTAACAACTGTGCCACCATGCAGCCCAAAATAAAATAATAGCAGCTTCCTCATCTGGCTCAAAATCAGAATCATCAAACTCAGATTTGACCTCAAGATGGTCTTCATCTTCAGACACATCCTCCTCCACTTCACTGTCATGATCAACAGTAAGTTCCAGAGCCTCCTGGGCTGTCATCTGTGTATTTGTTTTATAAAACTTTGAAAGATACTTGATCATATGTAGCTGCAGAGTGAATATTGTTGAACCCCCTTGCAGAAAATCTTTATACGTTTTACTCTTCCCCTAAAAAGTGCCCACTCAGTGTGGGTGGAGTTTGCTCACGAGAACCTTTTCTGTTCTGTTCTAGAACAGAAAAGGTTCTCATCAAAAGCTATGACATCACATGCACTCTAGCACTTACAGATTAGGTCAATTCTGACATCTTTAACCTTCATTTTGACTGCTGGGTCAAATTGACCCGAACAGTATCTGTGTAATAGTAACGTGCAGGGGTGGTGTTCCACATATGTGAAATGAACCATATTTTTGTATATGTTGTTTACTCTAATTAAGCCAAGCACAAGAAGTTTCAGGCTGAAAATAATGTTAACTATTTTTTCTAGATTTTTGAAAATTAAAACGGGTCAATTTGACCCGAAACATAACAGGAGGGTTAAGAAGCACTCAAGGCATTACTGTCATTTAAGCTTGATTTTATTTAACAATTGTACAGCTAAACACAAGTCACTTTTAAAAAATTAATGAATGGTAGAATGAATAAAAATAAACTAAAAATGTGCAAAACTCAAACTTCCTTGAAGACTGAAAATGCACTAAAGCAACTGCTGATTTTCAACCAGCTTTAGACAAATACAGTCTACAAAATCTTCCAAAACATGTTTACACTCAGGCTTCTTTGGGGCACATTTTCTCTTTGCTTGGGTGGCAGAGCCATGGTTCCTCAACCAAGCTGTTACATACTGCCTTGGCTCAAAAAACCCTAAAGGAGGCCCATTGACGTTGATCATCACCAAACTGGAAATATTAGTCAACAGATTTGATCTATAGTCTGTACCAATATTGTTCAGACTAAAACCGTTGCACTTTCAGCAGTGCTGCATGGGATGGTCTGCATGCACTGTATGAGTGGCTTTAGGCTTTCAGGATCTTTGTCTGGATGCTCAAGGAACTCTCATTCCATTAACAGCTTCCTCTTGGCAGATTGTGCACAGTCGTTTAACTTGTGCCTCACCATGCTGAATGCCAGGTGTTGATGGCCAGGTGTTTGTGTTCAGAACACTGAGATCACGTAGCATTTCACCTTCAAATGAAAGACGCTTCTCCATGTTATTGACCAGACTTGAGGAATTGTTTGGCATTGATTGGTGTTAGTTTTGAATTTGAAATTAGGGACACTGATCCAAAAATGCCCCAAAGCCTGTGCTTGCGAAGCCTCTTCAGATCTATGTCCTGGAGTCTCTTTGAATGATGCCAGGACTCAGATGGTGCACCTCAGAAACTCGTCTGCTTTCAAAAGTGTGACTGAAAGGGACTGGAGTTGCTGAGACAGGTTGGAAAGTTCAGATAGCACATCACACATGAGCCCAAGGTCACAGAGGAATTATTTGCTTTGCATGCGTGGCAACATGAGCACTTTACAACACCACCTGGGGACTTGCAACCCCAGACACGAAGGTCCATTTTACCCAAAGAAGATGGAGACATGGTTCCAAAATTATATATTTATTTGAACTAAAATAAAATCACCAAGGCTGAGGCCTGCCAGTGGAGAGGGTCAACATCTGGGAGGACAGCCCAAACCAAAACAAGAAATTCACCCCAACCACTCGTGACACATGCACTCAGGAGTGAGGGGGGCTTCGGCATGCACACAAAGAGGACCGTCACCCAGGGACTCTTGGTCTCCACCGGCAGCACTCAACCTGGAACATAAACAATTAAAACTCAAGAAAAGGAATAAAATGACTAAAAATGACTTGGATAAAATAGTGTGTAAAAACTATAGGTTAAAAGTCCTGCTAGGTTCCTTTATGTAGCAGGGAAGGGTCCTCCAGGTAGTGGGGTGTGATGAACATCTGCCTGTATAAACCAGCCGAACCTTCAGCTGCGAGTTCCACATGGCAGTGGGCTTGACGCCGCTCACACGTCCACAGATGAGCCGATCCCAGGCAGGAACCTTGAGCAGTTAAAACCAAATAAAACCAGGCAGAACAGAGCAGCAGGAGTCCTATATACAAAAAGGGAAAACCTCAGTCAGGGCTTTATCTTGGTTAAGACAATTAAAAACAGGGCCGTACATACCTTTGTCGTTCTACACCACCTGAGAAGGAGGAAAATCTCAAACCGCTGTAGAGGCTGCACCAAAGTTCCTTTAATAAAGCAAGGGTTACTAAACATCCCTCTACTACCCAAGCAGAGAGTGTGAAGAACTTACTTTGTGCAGCCTTGGCATCCTTCTCAGGTGGTGGCAGGAATGACCCTTCACCCAGAAGGGGATGTTTGAATTGCAGATGCAGCTCCATGCCTCTTAAATACTGCACCTCCTGCTGGTGATTTAATCACCTAAATTAGGAGCAGCTGGTTCACCCTGCTACACATGCGATGTGCCAGGCCTCTGTATGTTTGCCTCTCTTTGCCGCTTCTTGTGTCATCTCCTGCAGCATTTTCAAAGTGTCTGTTCAATGCCTCATATGACCTCCAAACAGCTTTTACAGAACGAAAGCTGCTGGCCACCCATCTTGTACTTCAAACTCTACCTATTTTCAGGACTTCTGAGACCACTTCTTGTGCTGTTTCTAACAGTTCTCGTGCAGTCTTATTTATTAGTCTGGCTGTAGAGACTGTGGATCTTCTCCATGAACACCTTGAAAAGATTGACTGCCTGAACCTCATCCACAGCATCAGATACAGCCAGTTCCAAACGGTGATTCATGCAGTGCCACGTGAAAAGGTTCTGCACTCTTGACAGCTTTTGTCCTATTTCTGTTGGCTGATTGTTCTGTTTCCTTTTGTAAAGTGTTGCCCTCGCCCAGGACTGATCACTGCTGGATGTCTGTGAGGTGTGCACAATAGGAGCAGCTGTTTTGGCTTCACTTCCAGGAGCCTTCTGAGTGACAGGGTGCTGTGCAGGGGGTGTTGGGAGCAGAAGTTGTTCTCCTGGTGCAGGCCAGGGGGTCTTCTGAGTGACAGGTGCAGGGGTCCTTGGAAGTAAAAGTCACCCTGCAGGTTCAGAATGTGTAGCAGTACCTGCAGTGACTTTAAGAGTTGAGAGTGCAGGTCTGGTGATGGTGCAGGTGGTGGAAATTTTTCCCACTTGCCTCTGAGATTGGGACACTGGCACAATAGCATCCATTCTCTGCTTTAAGACTTTTGTCCCTGCTGTGCTGGGTGTGGGCTTGTATATTTTGCATGGATAGTTTGGGGGGGAGAACTTTAGGCATCAGGCAGCCCTTAATCCTGCCTTAATCAGGCAGGATTAAGGGCTGCAGATGAAACAGATGTAAGTTTGGTAGCTACTGCAGGCTGTCGTGTAGTGTCGAGGTTCAGCAGCCGCTCTTGGCGACGAATGAAATCCTGAAGAGTCTTGGAATTGATTTTTGGGAGCGGAATCCCTGCTTTTGAAAGGACAGGGTCCTCCACTAAAATCTGGTGCTGGATCTGCTCATATCTTGTGAGGATGGTACTCTTCTCGGGGCTGGTACGTGTTTTTTGAGGCGAGTGCAGCCACAGCATTTTGACCAGCGTGTACATCAGCCTGTTGTGCTGAGCACTGACCTGTTGTGCAGGTGTGTAGCGTTTTGCCATCTTGACCTTTTGCACAACAGCAGCTTCAACAAGGTCATCCCTTTTAGTACGACAGTACAGGGTGTTGCCCCAGTGTGTTCTGTACAGCTGGGTGAATTGCTGCGGCTGCTTGTCGTGCTCCTCAACAGCATTCCAGGCCTCGAGAATCCCGTTTCTCTCCTCGGTGGTGAGCGACAGCTTGTTCCCTCTCTGTCCGATGTTCACAAGGATGGAGCAGAATTTTTCCACCTTTTGAAAGCCAGGCAGAGGGTTTATGCTGCAGACATCTTCCTGCACAAAAAAACAAATACACAAAAAGATTTTGTTACATTTACTGTCAAATCAAATCAAAAATAAACAGAACAACAGTTAGATACTCACAAAGGCTGGGTGATGAACAGACGCCGTTTCATCACTGGTGAGAGTGATGTGGGCCGGGTCAGCATACAGCACATCTTGTCCCTCCACATCACTCTCGTAAGCCTCGTCTGCCTCATCAGGATCAGGCTGCCCCGGCTGAACCACCTCCTCCTCAGAATCCGGACCGTCTGTTATTTGGAGAGAAAAAAGGCTCTGTACTCTGCCTGAACAAGTACTCCAGTCCCAAAAGCTCATCAGAGGGCACATCAGCAGCAGGCCGGACGTTCTCCTCCACAGTCTCTCCAAACAGCTCCTGACAGCGGGCGTTGAGGCGATCAATCAGTGGTGCAGAATAAATCCAGTGGCGCCGTCCTCTGCCTCCAAGAACCGCATCAGAGCAGCGATCCGAATTCCACCGGGCAATGCCGCTTATAAGGTAAACCTGATAGGGCCGTGCTGCGCAGTGGGGACCTGAACATGACAAGTAAAAACAACAGATCAGTGACAAAGTAGCGCGTACACTATTTTAACAGCTTTACACAACACAACACTAATGTACCTGGAATCATGTTCGGCAACGACCTGTGGAATCCTTCCAGGCTGTTGCTTCCACGTAAGCATTTATAGTATGGCACATCTACTTTATTTATAGTTGTAGTGTGCGCCACACGATACATGCTGATTCCTGGTGGGTCTTGGAGGCGATGAAACGTGAGAAATCAGACTTGGTTGGTTACTGTAAATGATAAAGATTTGAATTAGCTATGCGTCTCCACAACACTTGCCTGCGCCTTGTCATTAATATATTTCCTGAACCGCTTCATCTGCACACTCATGATCTGTGTCACTGGTGTCTTCAGCCATATCTTCACAGAGATGTACGCTCTCTGGATGTCTGTGTACTTCTCTGGCTCATGCTTCTTTGTGGTGTGCTGAATAGAGTTCCCACATCTCCTGAAATGTGTGATTCTCAAACCCCTTTTGACCATAGATGCACCTGTCAATGTTGGCCTCTAGAATAGAGGCAACTTGTGGGAAGCTGTTTGCATATTCAGTGAGGTAGTCCTTCACCCACTGGTTCGGTGCATCTCCTTTTCTTTGTGAGTTGGCCATCTCTGTTCTGTGTTTATCAATTAGGCTGGAGTAAAATAAAACAAAAAATAAGTACAAGACATACTAATTAGGCCTAGAAAAAGTCTGCTATTATACTTACAACTTAAGGTAGCCCACATCATTTGCAATGAGCCAGTGGAATGGTGCAAACTCGTACTGCCCAAATGTCAGAACCAGCTTTCCTAGACTCTGCTGACGTGAGGGCAAAAGGATGCCCTTAAGTTTAAGAAGCATTTCTGCATGAGCCAGGGCAGTAGCAGGGTCCAGCAGCTCCTTTGGTGGCCTGGGGAAGAACAACTTCTTGCAACGATAGAGTTGGGCCTCTTTGGTTGACTGGAGTACAGCCTGTTGGCGATCTACGGGGGCTTGTGGGTTGACGATCCGAATAACTGGGATCTTCATCTTTAGATCTGCGTATAAATGTGTATATCTTGTAAATCAATCAAGCAAAAAAATGAATCACACAACTGGATCATCTATTCGAGCCAGAGATGGGAAGTGTTTGAAGATATTAACTTAATTTCAGATACAAGTTAAGATAATATAGCTAAATTATCATGGGTTTGTTGAGGTCAGGTCAAAAACTGAGGAGAAATGTTTTACAAAAGGAAACCATAACAATTGAATCTTAGTTTAAATGGAGCTCATCACTTCATTATGTTTTTAAGAAGCTTTTATTTTATATCTTTTTTTTGGGGTTATTTTTTATGTCCACCTTAGCTGTCATTTTGTTGATTTTAGACTCATGTTGGTTTGAAGTGGGCGTGGCCTGTACTTTATCAGAAAGTCGTTTCCCATCTTTTCCCACGTTTTTCTCTAGATGAAAAAGCCCTGTTTGGTGGGACAAGACTCAAACAGTGCAAGCTGGCCAACAAAGCAGTTTTTTGCTTCAGAATGCTTATAGTTTTGAAAATAGTGACACTATTTGAATCCATCAGTCAGGTTTCATGAGTCTCATGGCTGGTGTGTCTCAGGCCATTCTTTGGCATACTTACCTGGCAGGGGAGATACCATGATCATGAAGGTGGTTCACCCAAGGTGAGGTTCAGCCATTGCACATCGGCTGTACTGACCCTTGCGAATTCCCCAAATGTGGGAATCTCAACTGCATAATTTCTGGTAGTGGGGGACTGCGTTCGCGCTCTCCCCTGATTTTTATGTTAACATCATAAAACTTTGAACACTATTTTGGGTTAGACAACTCTTAAGGTTTTAAATTGCATTATAAATATGTGGCAATGTAGCTGAGATGATCCATTAGATGCATTTCTACATCTGAATCTGCAGGAAGTATGTTGACATTAGGTGTTAGCTGTCATTTTGTTGATTTTTGGACTCATGTTGGTTTGAAGTGGGCGTGGCCTCTAAGTAGTGTCCCAACTTTTCCCACGTTTCTCTCTAGATGAAAAAGCCCTGTTTGGTGGGACAAGACTCAAACAGTGCTAGCTGGCCAACAAAGCAGTTTTTTGCTTCAGTTTGCTTATAGTTTTGAAAATAGAGTGACACTATTTGAAACCATCAGTCAGGTTTCACGGGTCTCATGGCTGGTGTGTCTCTGGCCATTCTTTGGCATACTTACCTGGCAGAGGAGATACCATGATCATGAAGGTGGTTCACCCAAGGCGAGGTTCAGCCATTGCACACCAGCTGTACTGACCCTTGCGAATTCCCCAAATGTGAGAATCTCGACTGCATATTTTCTGGTAGTGGGGGACTGCGTTCGCGCTCTCCCCTGATTTTTATGTTAACATCATTAAACTTGGAGCGCTACTTTGGATAGACCTCTCTACTTTGGATAGACCTCTCGTAAGGTTTTCAATTGCCCTATAAATATGTGGCAATGTAGCTGAGATGATCCAATAGATGCATTTTTCGACCTGAATCTGCAGGAAGTATGTTGACATTAGGTGTTAGCTGTCATTTTGTTGATTTTTGGACTCATGTTGGTTTGAAGTGGGCGTGGCCTCTAAGTAGTGTCCCAACTTTTCCCACGTTTCTCTCTAGATGAAAAAGCCCTGTTTGGTGGGACAAGACTCAAACAGTGCTAGCTGGCCAACAAAGCAGTTTTTTGCTTCAGTTTGCTTATAGTTTTGAAAATAGAGTGACACTATTTGAAACCATCAGTCAGGTTTCACGGGTCTCATGGCTGGTGTGTCTCTGGCCATTCTTTGGCATACTTACCTGGCAGAGGAGATACCATGATCATGAAGGTGGTTCACCTAAGGCGAGGTTCAGCCATTGCACACCAGCTGTACTGACCCTTGCGAATTCCCCAAATGTGAGAATCTCGACTGCATATTTTCTGGTAGTGGGGGACTGCGTTCGCGCTCTCCCCTGATTTTTATGTTAATGTCATTAAACTTTGAATACTATTTCGAGTTAGACAACTCTAAAGGTTTTAAATTGCATTATAAATATGTGGCAATGTAGCTGAGATGATCCATTAGATGCATTTCTACACCTGAATCTGCAGGAAGTATGTTGACATTAGGTGTTAGCTGTCATTTTGTTGATTTTTGGACTCATGTTGGTTTGAAGTGGGCGTGGCCTCTAAGTAGTGTCCCAACTTTTCCCACGTTTTTCTCTAGATGAAAAAGCCCTGTTTGGTGGGACAAGACTCAAACAGTGCTAGCTGGCCAACAAAGCAGTTTTTTGCTTCAGAATGCTTATAGTTTTGAAAATAGAGTGACACTATTTGAATCCATCAGTCAGGTTTCACGAGTCTCATGGCTGGTGTGTCTCAGGCCATTCTTTGGCATACTTACCTGGCAGGGGAGATACCATGATCATGAAGGTGGTTCACCCAAGGCGAGGTTCAGCCATTGCACACCGGCTGTACTGACCCTTGCGAATTCCCCAAATGTGGGAATCTCGACTGCATATTTTCTGGTAGTGGGGGACTGCGTTCGCGCTCTCCCCTGATTTTTATGTTAACATCATTAAACTTGGAGCGCTACTTTGGATAGACCTCTCTACTTTGGATAGACCTCTCGTAAGGTTTTCAATTGCCCTATAAATATGTGGCAATGTAGCTGAGATGATCCAATAGATGCATTTTTCGACCTGAATCTGCAGGAAGTATGTTGACATTAGGTGTTAGCTGTCATTTTGTTGATTTTTGGACTCATGTTGGTTTGAAGTGGGCGTGGCCTCTAAGTAGTGTCCCAACTTTTCCCACGTTTTTCTCTAGATGAAAAAGCCCTGTTTGGTGGGACAAGACTCAAACAGTGCTAGCTGGCCAACAAAGCAGTTTTTTGCTTCAGAATGCTTATAGTTTTGAAAATAGAGTGACACTATTTGAAACCATCAGTCAGGTTTCATGAGTCTCATGGCTGGTGTGTCTCAGGCCATTCTTTGGCATACTTACCTGGCAGGGGAGATACCATGATCATGAAGGTGGTTCACCCAAGGCGAGGTTCAGCCATTGCACACCGGCTGTACTGACCCTTGCGAATTCCCCAAATGTGGGAATCTCGACTGCATAATTTCTGGTAGTGGGGGACTGCGTTCGCGCTCTCCCCTGATTTTTATGTTAACATCATTAAACTTGGAGCGCTACTTTGGATAGACCTCTCTACTTTGGATAGACCTCTCGTAAGGTTTTCAATTGCCCTATAAATATGTGGCAATGTAGCTGAGATGATCCAATAGATGCATTTCTACACCTGAATCTGCAGGAAGTATGTTGACATTAGGTGTTAGCTGTCATTTTGTTGATTTTTGGACTCATGTTGGTTTGAAGTGGGCGTGGCCTCTACTTTATCAGAAAGTAGTGTCCCATCTTTTCCCACGTTTTTCTCTAGATGAAAAAGCCCTGTTTGGTGGGACAAGACTCAAACAGTGCTAGCTGGCCAACAAAGCAGTTTTTTGCTTCAGTTTGCTTATAGTTTTGAAAATAGTGACACTATTTGAATCCATCAGTCAGGTTTCACGGGTCTCATGGCTGGTGTGTCTCAGGCCATTCTTTGGCATACTTACCTGGCAGGGGAGATACCATGATCATGAAGGTGGTTCACCCAAGGCGAGGTTCAGCTATTGCACACCGGCTGTACTTACCCTTGCGAATTCCCCAAATGTGGGAATCTCGACTGCATAATTTCTGGTAGTGGGGGACTGCGTTCGCGCTCTCCCCTGATTTTTATGTTAATGTCATGAAACTTTGAACACTATTTCGGTTAGACAACTCTTAAGGTTTTAAATTGCACTATAAATATGTGGCAATGTAGCTGAGATGATCCATTAGATGCATTTCTACACCTGAATCTGCAGGAAGTATGTTGACATTAGGTGTTAGCTGTCATTTTGTTGATTTTTGGACTCATGTTGGTTTGAAGTGGGCGTGGCCTCTAAGTAGTGTCCCAACTTTTCCCACGTTTTTCTCTAGATGAAAAAGCCCTGTTTGGTGGGACAAGACTCAAACAGTGCTAGCTGGCCAACAAAGCAGTTTTTTGCTTCAGAATGCTTATAGTTTTGAAAATAGAGTGACACTATTTGAAACCATCAGTCAGGTTTCATGAGTCTCATGGCTGGTGTGTCTCAGGCCATTCTTTGGCATACTTACCTGGCAGGGGAGATACCATGATCATGAAGGTGGTTCACCCAAGGCGAGGTTCAGCCATTGCACACCGGCTGTACTGACCCTTGCAAATTCCCCAAATGTGGGAATCTCGACTGCATAGTTTCTGGTAGTGGGGGACTGCGTTCGCGC
>SSNR01001149.1:0-11152 GCA_006937965.1 Callopanchax toddi
GCCCGGGGCATGAGGCCCTGATCCGGGCGGGCGGGCGGAGCGAGGCGGCCTTTAGCTGTGCCCAGGCGTCTGGTCCCACATCCCCTGGCAACTCAGAACCAGAGCCGGGCCCATCAGACAGGCCGACCCAACAACCGCGCGCTCACCCAGACTCGAGCCCCCTTCCCTGGACTCGCTAGCTCCATGGCGTCGGCCTATGGTCGACCCTGGAGGTCGCGGGGCCCGGGGCATGAGGCCCTGATCCGGGCGGGCGGGCGGAGCGAGGCGGCCTTTAGCTGTGCCCAGGCGTCTGGTCCCACATCCCCTGGCAACTCAGAACCAGAGCCGGGCCCATCAGACAGGCCGACCCAACAACCGCGCGCTCACCCAGACTCGAGCCCCCTTCCCTGGACTCGCTAGCTCCATGGCGTCGGCCTATGGTCGACCCTGGAGGTCGCAGGGCCCGGGGCATGAGGCCCTGATCCGGGATGGGCGGGCGGAGCGAGGCGGCCTTTAGCTGTGCCCAGGCGTCTGGTCCCACATCCCCTGGCAACTCAGAACCAGAGCCGGGCCCATCAGACAGGCCGACCCAACAACCGCGCGCTCACCCAGACTCGAGCCCCCTTCCCTGGACTCGCTAGCTCCATGGCGTCGGCCTATGGTCGACCCTGGAGGTCGCGGGGCCCGGGGCATGAGGCCCTGATCCGGGCGGGCGGGCGGAGCGAGGCGGCCTTTAGCTGTGCCCAGGCGTCTGGTCCCACATCCCCTGGCAACTCAGAACCAGAGCCGGGCCCATCAGACAGGCCGACCCAACAACCGCGCGCTCACCCAGACTCGAGCCCCCTTCCCTGGACTCGCTAGCTCCATGGCGTCGGCCTATGGTCGACCCTGGAGGTCGCGGGGCCCGGGGCATGAGGCCCTGATCCGGGCGGGCGGGCGGAGCGAGGCGGCCTTTAGCTGTGCCCAGGCGTCTGGTCCCACATCCCCTGGCAACTCAGAACCAGAGCCGGGCCCATCAGACAGGCCGACCCAACAACCGCGCGCTCACCCAGACTCGAGCCCCCTTCCCTGGACTCGCTAGCTCCATGGCGTCGGCCTATGGTCGACCCTGGAGGTCGCGGGGCCCGGGGCATGAGGCCCTGATCCGGGCGGGCGGGCGGAGCGAGGCGGCCTTTAGCTGTGCCCAGGCGTCTGGTCCCACATCCCCTGGCAACTCAGAACCAGAGCCGGGCCCATCAGACAGGCCGACCCAACAACCGCGCGCTCACCCAGACTCGAGCCCCCTTCCCTGGACTCGCTAGCTCCAAGGCCCCGGTGTAGCCTCCTGGAGCAGACGATGCTATCCCTATAAGCGATCTGGAGGTAGTTCTTTCACCCCGGTATCACGGATGAACTGAGCACTGATTTCACTGCTGCCTGACCGGACCGCTCACTAGGCCGTCCAACCAGGCGAGCACCTTCGCCAGTGGTTCTGGTAATCCAAATAACTCTGAAATTTTTTCTAAGTCCGAGCAGGTGCTCACCTGAGCGGACGCCGGTGCCGACGGTCCGCTCAGGCGGGTACCTGCCCGGGCCAGGTGCTCGCCTGAGCGGACGCCGGTGCCGACGGTCCGCTCAGGCGGGTACCTGCCCGGTTTTTGTACATCTAAACGGCGGACCCGGGCCAGGTGCTCGCCTGAGCGGACCCACGGTCTCCTGGACCGCTCAGGCGGGTACCAGCTCGGTTTTTGAACCTGTAAACGGCGGACCCGGGCCAGGTGCTCGCCTGAGCGGACCCACGGTCTCCTGGACCGCTCAGGCGGGTACCAGCCCGGTTTTGGTACATCTAAACTGCACGCCCGGGCCAGGTGCTCGCCTGAGCGGACCACCGGTCTCGTGGACCGCTCAGGCGGGTACCAGCCCGGTTTTTGAACATCTAAACGGCGGACCCGGGCCAGGTGCTCGCCTGAGCGGACCCACGGTCTCCTGGACCGCTCAGGCGGGTACCAGCCCGGTTTTTGAACCTGTAAACGGCGGACCCGGGCCAGGTGCTCGCCTGAGCGGACCACCGGTCTCCTGGACCGCTCAGGCGGGTACCAGCCCGGTTTTGGTACATCTAAACTGCACGCCCGGGCCAGGTGCTCGCCTGAGCGGACCACCGGTCTCGTGGTCCATTCAGGCGGGTACCAGCCTGGTTTTGGTACATCTAAACTGCACGCCCGGGCCAGGTGCTCGCCTGAGCGGACCACCGGTCTCGTGGTCCGCTCAGGCGGGTACCAGCCCGGTTTTTGAACCTGTAAACGGCGGACCCGGGCCAGGTGCTCGCCTGAGCGGACCACCGGTCTCGTGGTCCATTCAGGCGGGTACCAGCCCGGTTTTGGTACATCTAAACTGCACGCCCGGGCCAGGTGCTCGCCTGAGCGGACCACCGGTCTCGTGGTCCATTCAGGCGGGTACCAGCCTGGTTTTGGTACATCTAAACTGCACGCCCGGGCCAGGTGCTCGCCTGAGCGGACCACCGGTCTCGTGGTCCGCTCAGGCGGGTACCAGCCCGGTTTTTGAACCTGTAAACGGCGGACCCGGGCCAGGTGCTCGCCTGAGCGGACCACCGGTCTCGTGGTCCATTCAGGCGGGTACCAGCCCGGTTTTGGTACATCTAAACTGCACGCCCGGGCCAGGTGCTCGCCTGAGCGGACCACCGGTCTCGTGGTCCGTTCAGGCGGGTACCAGCCCGGTTTTGGTACATCTAAACTGCACGCCCGGGCCAGGTGCTCGCCTGAGCGGACCACCGGTCTCCTGGACCGCTCAGGCGGGTACCAGCCCGGTTTTGGTACATCTAAACTGCACGCCCGGGCCAGGTGCTCGCCTGAGCGGACCGTCTCTCCCCCGGGCTCCCTGCTCACTCCTCCGCCCCCAGGAGCAGCACCCGTCCCGGGCATTCAGTCTCTGACAATACCCCTCCTCTCCCTGGCTCCTCCAGAACCAGGCTCTCCGTGGGGTCCCTTATGGCCCAGACTTAAGCCTCCCCCCCTGGGCATTGCTACTACCTAAACGCCAGCCCCAGAGGTCCGTGGTCCTGGTGGCTCAAACAGAAACGCGTGCCCGAGGTCGACGCTGGAGGTTGCGGGGCCCGGGGCATGGTGCCCTGATCCGGGATGGGCGGGCGGAGCGAGCCGGCCTTTAGCTGGGCCCTAGTGTCTGGTTCAGCATCCCACACGCATCTCAGAACCAGAACCGGGCCCATCAGACAGGCCGGCAACACATCCACGCGCTCCCAGACTCGAGCAACCTTCCCCGGACTCGCTAGCTCCATGGCGCCGGCCTATGGTCGACCCTGGAGGTTGCAGGACCCGGGGCATGAGGCCCTGATCCGGGATGGGCAGGCGGAGCGAGCCGGCCTTTAGCTGTGCCCAGGCGTCTGGTCCCACATCCCCACGCAACTCAGAACCAGAACCGGGCCCATCAGACAGGCCGGCAACACATCCACGCGCTCCCAGACTCGAGCAACCTTCCCCGGACTCGCTAGCTCCATGGCGCCGGCCTATGGTCGACCCTGGAGGTTGCGGGGCCCGGGGCATGGTGCCCTGATCCGGGATGGGCAGGCGGAGCGAGCCGGCCTTTAGCTGGGCCCTAGTGTCTGGTTCAGCATCCCACACGCATCTCAGAACCAGAACCGGGCCCATCAGACAGGCCGGCAACACATCCACGCGCTCCCAGACTCGAGCAACCTTCCCCGGACTCGCTAGCTCCATGGCGCCGGCCTATGGTCGACCCTGGAGGTCGCAGGACCCGGGGCATGAGGCCCTGATCCGGGCGGGCGGGCGGAGCGAGGCGGCCTTTAGCTGTGCCCAGGCGTCTGGTCCCACATCCCCTGGCAACTCAGAACCAGAGCCGGGCCCATCAGACAGGCCGACCCAACAACCGCGCGCTCACCCAGACTCGAGCCCCCTTCCCTGGACTCGCTAGCTCCATGGCGTCGGCCTATGGTCGACCCTGGAGGTCGCGGGGCCCGGGGCATGAGGCCCTGATCCGGGCGGGCGGGCGGAGCGAGGCGGCCTTTAGCTGTGCCCAGGCGTCTGGTCCCACATCCCCTGGCAACTCAGAACCAGAGCCGGGCCCATCAGACAGGCCGACCCAACAACCGCGCGCTCACCCAGACTCGAGCCCCCTTCCCTGGACTCGCTAGCTCCATGGCGCCGGCCTATGGTCGACCCTGGAGGTCGCAGGGCCCGGGGCATGAGGCCCTGATCCGGGATGGGCGGGCGGAGCGAGCCGGCCTTTAGCTGGGCCCTAGTGTCTGGTTCAGCATCCCACACGCATCTCAGAACCAGAACCGGGCCCATCAGACAGGCCGGCAACACATCCACGCGCTCCCAGACTCGAGCAACCTTCCCCGGACTCGCTAGCTCCATGGCGCCGGCCTATGGTCGACCCTGGAGGTCGCAGGACCCGGGGCATGAGGCCCTGATCCGGGATGGGCGGGCGGAGCGAGCCGGCCTTTAGCTGGGCCCTAGTGTCTGGTTCAGCATCCCACACGCATCTCAGAACCAGAACCGGGCCCATCAGACAGGCCGGCAACACATCCACGCGCTCCCAGACTCGAGCAACCTTCCCCGGACTCGCTAGCTCCATGGCGCCGGCCTATGGTCGACCCTGGAGGTCGCAGGACCCGGGGCATGAGGCCCTGATCCGGGATGGGCGGGCGGAGCGAGGCGGCCTTTAGCTGTGCCCAGGCGTCTGGTCCCACATCCCCTGGCAACTCAGAACCAGAACCGGGCCCATCAGACAGGCCGGCAACACATCCACGCGCTCCCAGACTCGAGCAACCTTCCCCGGACTCGCTAGCTCCATGGCGCCGGCCTATGGTCGACCCTGGAGGTTGCGGGGCCCGGGGCATGGTGCCCTGATCCGGGATGGGCAGGCGGAGCGAGCCGGCCTTTAGCTGGGCCCTAGTGTCTGGTTCAGCATCCCACACGCATCTCAGAACCAGAACCGGGCCCATCAGACAGGCCGGCAACACATCCACGCGCTCCCAGACTCGAGCAACCTTCCCCGGACTCGCTAGCTCCATGGCGCCGGCCTATGGTCGACCCTGGAGGTTGCGGGGCCCGGGGCATGGTGCCCTGATCCGGGATGGGCAGGCGGAGCGAGCCGGCCTTTAGCTGGGCCCTAGTGTCTGGTTCAGCATCCCACACGCATCTCAGAACCAGAACCGGGCCCATCAGACAGGCCGGCAACACATCCACGCGCTCCCAGACTCGAGCAACCTTCCCCGGACTCGCTAGCTCCATGGCGCCGGCCTATGGTCGACCCTGGAGGTCGCAGGCCCGGGGCATGAGGCCCTGATCCGGGATGGGCAGGCGGAGCGAGCCGGCCTTTAGCTGGGCCCTAGTGTCTGGTTCAGCATCCCACACGCATCTCAGAACCAGAACCGGGCCCATCAGACAGGCCGGCAACACATCCACGCGCTCCCAGACTCGAGCAACCTTCCCCGGACTCGCTAGCTCCATGGCGCCGGCCTATGGTCGACCCTGGAGGTTGCGGGGCCCGGGGCATGGTGCCCTGATCCGGGATGGGCAGGCGGAGCGAGCCGGCCTTTAGCTGGGCCCTAGTGTCTGGTTCAGCATCCCACACGCATCTCAGAACCAGAACCGGGCCCATCAGACAGGCCGGCAACACATCCACGCGCTCCCAGACTCGAGCAACCTTCCCCGGACTCGCTAGCTCCATGGCGCCGGCCTATGGTCGACCCTGGAGGTTGCGGGGCCCGGGGCATGGTGCCCTGATCCGGGATGGGCAGGCGGAGCGAGCCGGCCTTTAGCTGGGCCCTAGTGTCTGGTTCAGCATCCCACACGCATCTCAGAACCAGAACCGGGCCCATCAGACAGGCCGGCAACACATCCACGCGCTCCCAGACTCGAGCAACCTTCCCCGGACTCGCTAGCTCCATGGCGCCGGCCTATGGTCGACCCTGGAGGTCGCAGGACCCGGGGCATGAGGCCCTGATCCGGGATGGGCGGGCGGAGCGAGGCGGCCTTTAGCTGTGCCCAGGCGTCTGGTCCCACATCCCCTGGCAACTCAGAACCAGAGCCGGGCCCATCAGACAGGCCGACCCAACAACCGCGCGCTCACCCAGACTCGAGCCCCCTTCCCTGGACTCGCTAGCTCCAAGGCCCCGGTGTAGCCTCCTGGAGCAGACGATGCTATCCCTATAAGCGATCTGGAGGTAGTTCTTTCACCCCGGTATCACGGACGAACTGAGCACTGATTTCACTGCTGCCTGACCGGACCGCTCACTAGGCCGTCCAACCAGGCGAGCACCTGCGCCAGTGGTTCTGGTAATCCAAATAACTCTGAAATTTTTTCTAAGTCCGAGCAGGTGCTCACCTGAGCGGACGCCGGTGCCGACGGTCCGCTCAGGCGGGTACCAGCCCGGGCCAGGTGCTCGCCTGAGCGGACCACCGGTCTCGTGGTCCGCTCAGGCGGGTACCAGCCCGGTTTTTGTACATCTAAACTGCACGACCGGGCCAGGTGCTCGCCTGAGCGGACCACCGGTCTCGTGGTCCGCTCAGGCGGGTACCAGCCCGGTTTTTGTACATCTAAACTGCAGACCCGGGCCAGGAGCGCACCAACCGGTCTCCGGGACCCAGAGCATGCGTTGCTGTGGGGTTCTGTAGCTGTGACACTTTACCCAGGAAAGGGAACCAGGAAAGACAGGCAAAAGTTTCCACTTTAAAGTTTTATTATAGCTTTACATTCAATACTCATACGGGGGGTCAGGCAGAGCCGGGGGCCGCCGCCGCCTGCTCAAACAGGGTCCTCATTTGCCGAGCCTGGGAAACGTCGAGTGTTAGCACGTAGAACCGATCCGCTGTCCCCGTGTCGTGACACATGAAGCAGGCCATGCGCGCCCGGTCTGCGGGGCCATGCGTGGCCTTTATTTGAGTCGCGACGGCCGACCTCAGGTCAACGAACGTGGGCTTCCCTGGGAGCTCCATGTCGCACCAAGCGCCCTGGAGCTGCTTCACCGATAGCCTGGTCCACGCCCCGCCACGGGGTCCAGCGCTGAAGACGTAGCCGTCTCTGGTCCCCATGGCTTCGCGGAGCACCAGCCATCTCTCCAGCCACGAGAACTCCCGGCCGTTCAGATACACCTGCGCCAGACCGAACGCCCGGTTCGTCTTGTGGTCGCGGACGTTGATGATGAAGCCGTCCGATCCTGGGCTCGCTTCTTCCCGCGCCTCACGCACCTGTTCCACGGTCATGTTGGCCAACACACCCCGTCTGTGACCGTAGAGGCTCGTCACGAAGGCCCCGAAGGCTCCCATGAAGTGTCCGGCCACCGCCCTGCTCGGTCCGGCACGCTCCATCTCCTCCAGCAGAAGGGGTATCTTATCCGATGCGCGCGCGCGACACGCGGACAGAGTCTCAGCAGATACGGCCTTGGCCTCCTTACCGCGTTTGACCCGGATCTGGTGGAGAGCGACGTCTTTGGAGAGGCGGGACATGCAGCTCTTCACCGCGCGGATGGCTCCTATCAGTGCGGTCTTGGTGAGTCGAGTGTGAGTCGGCGGGGTCTCCTGCATATACGTGAGGAATGCTGAGACGTTCTTCAGGTAGATGAGAACCGTGGTGATGGCGCTCCCACCAGCACGTACGTGTTCCGGCCACCTGAGAAGGACAAAGCGGACAATACAATTACCCGACCGACCGGCGTGCCAGCACCCGGCGGGATGACAAAACATTGTTTGGTGGTGGGGACAACTTACTGCTGAATCCTGGACGTGTTCCCCAGGAAGGCCCACGACCATGTACCCCCACGCTCCACCGCGCCAGCCATGTATGTCATAAAGCTTCTGACTCGACCCAGCCGGGACACCGCGTTTTCCCGGCCCTTGGCGTTAGAACAGGCGCCCTTAAGGAAGGCGAGGTAACCAGCCAGAAAGGATTCTGAGGGAGAAAAGGGACAATATTAGTCCGGCTTGGAGGCGTGGAGGTCGGCCTCAAGCTCGGATAAATCTTACTTACCGGCGGACCGTGAGAACGTGCTCTGCAGGGTCGAACGACCCGGTTCGTCCGCCTCAGTGCCGGCTCCGTCTTCCTCCTCCTCCTCCTCCTCCTCCTCCTCCTCCTCCTCCTCCTCGTACTCCTCCTCCTCGTCCGAGGCCACGGTTGAGTCTGCCGGCGTCTCCCCGTCTTCGGACGCCGCGTCCTGGACTTGTGGTTCAGAGTCGTCTCCGTGAGCCTCCAGGCTCTCTGCTTCGTCTAGGTCGAGAGTGGACACCATTTCCGGTCTCGGATCCCTAGCCCGGAGCTCACGGAGGAGGCGAACCGACTCGGCCCGCCGCGCAGCGTCGATGTTCGACCTCACCTGCTGCTCGGTCCAGTCCCGGTGATCGGACTCCAGGTGTTTGTCCAGTCGCGGCCCGCTGTAATCGCAGCCGGGAGAAGGGCAGGGAGAACGCCGTATGTTCACCCGGCCACTCGACAGGTTGAGGAGGATCCCGCGCTCCTCGACGTTAGACACCGCGTGAGTCCGACGCAGGTGATTCGACAGGGCCTCGTAGCTCTTCTGACACATCGGACACCTGCGACCAGGCTCATCAGTCATGGTTCTCCACCGCAGACAAAGTTCGAAGTGAAGCTGCTGCTGCTGGCTGCCGCTCTCAGCCAGCTTCATCTAATCAGAGACAATTAGGGACACCTGCTTTCAATCATTGTCGGAGGAGGAGCGGTGAGCGTCTCGTTCGCACACGGCGCTCTCGCGAGAGTCTAGTGTACGGCCGTTGTCCCAGCCCGTTCCCGTGTACGGCCATTGTCCCAGCCCATCGGCGTTGGGGCGAATATGGGACATTTCTCGCACCGCACAATGGTAAATGTGCGGCCCGTGTCCCCGAACTCCCTAACCCTAGGAATGTCAGACACAAGACAGCAACCAGAATAATAATAATAATGGATTGGATTTATATAGCACCTTTCTAGACACCCAAAGAGCTTTGACAGAAGATTCATTATTCATTTACTCTCTGGTGGAGGTTAAACTACAACAGACATCTGTAGCCACAGCTGCCATTCTGACTACCACCACCAACATTCACACACACTGAAGTGTCTTGCCCAAGGACACAATGACAATCTAACCCAGCCAGAGCTGGGGATTGAACCGGCAACCCTCCGTTTACCAGACTGGTCACTCTACCAACTGAGCTACATGTGGCCCTTTAATGGACTCAGATTGGCCTAAAATGTGCTCCTAAACAATTTCTGCGTGAAGGATTTTGCCTGTGTCACTTAGTGAATTTTTAACTTTCTCCAAAGTTTAATATCTTGGGAACCAAACGATGTAGAGACTCGGGGGTTGCATCGTTGGACCATGTTTGCTGGCTGTAGGACACTGGCAAAGATTGATGTACCTAACTTTTAAAAGGGTATTTTGCCACTGTTACTTTCACAGAACAGATAGACTAGTGGCTATGGTTCTAGCCTTGAAAACTATAGGTTCAGGTTTCTAATCCCACCCTGTGCAAATATTTAAAACCATGTTTTCTATTAAAACTCTTCTACACAACAACTATTGGGACTTAAGACACACGAGCAACTTACACTTGCCAGCAGAGATTGCCCAGTGGTAAGGGCCTTTGGTCTGCAAACTATCAACCTGAGTTCAAATCCCAATCAGTGTAAGTCTAGGGCAACCTAACATTACACTCAGTAAACAAGATCCCAACACTCAGTGTAATGCTAGGCTAACCTAACATTATACTGACTCAAAAAACCTTCACAACAAAGTATTAACATTCAGTTCAGAATGGCCTGAAATGTGCTCCTAAATAGTTTCTGGAGGAAGGATTTGGCCTGTGGCACTTTGTGCTATTATCACCTTCACCCAGCCCAATTAACCACCATACATTCCGTATCTCCAGAACAGAAGCTCACAGAGACTTGAAACTAATCTCCGCCTCCACTGATTGGGCCTTTCTGAACACGCCAGTCTTGGTCCCAAGTCTCTACGACCTTACCTTTAAAAGTTATCCATTGAAACCATCATCCAAGATGGCCGTTTCTCAGAAACCGAAGGTCCTACAACAAAACCGATGCCACAAAGGGGGTTTTGGACCCGTGGTCAGGGGGGTTGAACTTGGTTTCATGTCTCTAGGACCTTCTGTTCAAAAGTTACAGAGGTCGGCGTCCACCCTATAAACCCCATAACCCTAACCCTTTTGCAGTGCGTCTCTCCATTGTGCACAAAGACGCTCATGACTCAATCACGTACTTCTCTGGAAGGCAGCAAGCTCATTCCCATACTGAGAGATAGTGAGTGGGTTGGGCCTTTTACCGTGACTTTTATTATGATGTAATCTTTATTTACAAATGCAAACACCTGTGGACACTTGGTTCAACACAAAATATGTACAAATCTTCTGCATCCTCCACAGATAGCAGTGCAAGGCATACGATGTCCCACTTATTCCATGGATTCATCACATACCCAGTGGTGTGCATCAATTTTGGACATGTATGAGTCCAATGCTCCATTTTAAAGGTGGTGTAGATTGGTGGTCGTGTAGAGTGGAGTCAATTGGAGGGTTAGGGTTAGGGTTAGAAGGAGGACTAGATCTACCTAATTTTTATCATTACTTCTTAGCCAACAGGCTACAATACATCTCAAGATGGATTAAGCAGGACCCACTAGATGAGTCCTGGTTAGACGTAGAACAGACAATATGCAACAATATAGAGATTTCAGATCTACCATTTATTAGCTCAAACATTAAACGAAGCGACTGCTTTAAAAGCCCTAACATCAGCTCTTCTCTGACAGCATGGTGGGAGGATCTGAAAATGACTGAGTCTTCACTGATTCCATGCAGGCGTACACCCATCTGGAACAATCCTGACATCCTACAAAACAACAATATGATCAACTTCTCAGACTGGAGGAGGAAAGGAATCGTATACCTGGAACATTTCTTTGAGGGAACTGATTTCATCCCATTTAACAGGATAGTCTCACAATATGGGGTTGACAGGAATAGATTTTTAGAATATCAGCAAATTAAATCTATAATAAAACATAAATTTAAGTTTAATAGAACAGAGCTACAAACACCATCAAGGGTATTAGATTTCCTTAATCTCAAATCTCCGAAGTTACTATCTAAAATATATAGGTTACTGTCTAAAGTAGATGATT
>SSNR01001150.1:0-10950 GCA_006937965.1 Callopanchax toddi
CTGTTGAACGGCAACTAGCAGCTCTGCAGCAGTGACCTTATATTTCCTGTTGTTATTTCTTATTATTTCTTGATTTTTTAATGTCACTGTGTCACTTGATCCTTATTATGTATGTATGTATGTATGTATGTATGTATGTATATATGCATGCATGGTATACATACATGCATGCATGCACCATTTCACCAAAGCAAATTCCAGGTAATGTGAAACCTCACTTACTTGGCAATTAAAACAATTTTGATTCTGATTTATAAAATAATTTGAACACAATGTAGGCCTTCATTAAAAACATGGAGCTTTACTTTAAAATTCTTCTTTTTAGTTCTCATGTCTGAATTCTAATAATGTAATCTGTAATGTAATCTCCTCTTCTGAATAAATCACTCTCTTCTCATTGGTCAGCTAATTCGTCCCAAAGGTCATTATTTGACTGGATTGAGGCTGTAACCAGGCAAGAATCACACAAGGTGAATGTTGAGACGTGTGTGTGTGTGTGTATGTGAATTCTTTAGAGGTTTTCTGTTTGTTTTGTAACATCACAGATACCATAATTAATTGTTTTTGACTTTATTGTTCCTTACATTTTTTGTAAACATGAAATTTATCCCAGATGTCAGAACAGAAGAGAAGAATGTATAAAAAACAAAGACTTCTTTTGATCCTTTATGAAGGAAGTCATATGTCACCACGCTTGAATTCTGGATTTTTGAGCTTAAATCTGAAACATTTTCAAAAGGTAAAAAAGTTTTCAAAAGCAGACATGTTTCATAAATGAAATAGTAGAAATATTTTCAATTACCAAGTTTTTCAGGTTTATATAGTTAGTCCTTGGAATGAGGTGATCTGGATCTACAAGGAGACATTTTACAAACAGATTTAAAACATTAAACCAAAGAAACAAAACAAGAATTATTTACCAGATTAACGTGAACTTTGTTAAATCCTAAAATGACATTAAGTTTTCCCATATTCATTGTCTGAGAATCTACTGGTGGTGAGATGAAGCTTCATGGTGAGCCATTGCTCTACAGTGCCACCAAGTGGACAAGAAGTGAATCACAGTAAACATCAGTCTACAGTCAGTGACTTTTTAAAGTTAATAATACATTTTCAGACCATATTCAGAGGCTGGACAAGGTCCAAAGACACAGTAGGAAGTTAAGGAGGACAAACTGAAGGTTAGAACACATGTAAGGAAAAATTAGTTTTAAAGTCAAACAACAGATTAACTTGGACATTGAAATAAAAGCATATGATTTATTTTTTAAGAAAATGTACATCAAAAATATAAATTCAACATGCTAAAGTGATTGTATGTGAACTAGTGATGGGATTTATGGCTTTTTGAAGGGAGCCGTTCACTTCAAAGAGCCGTTCAAAAAACTGGCTCTTTTATGGGGGTTTTTAAAAAAGAAAAATGTCATGTGGAACTATGTTTGGGGACACTCTTTGTTGTGACACCTACATGTGCGTCGTTAATTAGCTTCCCCAATAGACCTGATGGGTTCATGTTGCTATGCTCACTGATGTTGTTTTAAATAAAGAGCCAGAGTTGTTGAATATTGCTCTCAACCTCAAACGTCACAGTTAATACAAAAAAAATGGAACGGTTCTTTTCAAGGACTCGGTTCTCCTTGTTCAAAATGAAGAGCTGTTCAAAAGATTTGACTTGTTCATGAACGTCACATTGCTAATGTGAACATTAAATTCTATGAGTGTCTGTACATTTATAAACATTGTTGAATACTACATATTTATATCTGTTTATGTTGATATTTTCTAATAAGTGTTTTATATTAATTATAATGTTAATCATCATATATTGACTTATATTTGTTAACTGGCTGAATCTGCTGTAAAGTGTGTAAATAAATCTATAAGCTGTATTTTCATATAGACATTAGACTGCATGCAGGCATATCAAAGCTATAGGTTTCAACCTATAGCCTTTGGTTTTGTAATTTTTGTTTTATTGAGTTATTTTCTTCTTTATTATTAAATAAACAAATAAACAGCAGGTTTTGTTGTATTGAAGCATTTTTGTCCACATAGCTGTTGGATTAATTTATGAAATGATCCAGTCGAAACATGTTAAAATAAAATAAAAATCTAAATAATGTCACTGGTGGCTCCACATAAAGTTCAGAATTAGTAACCGTCAGCTCAAACATTGTTTTCTCATATTCAGAGTCCACCCTCACTGAGTAATGAGGGGTAACTAGTCCCACCCACTCTACCTGTCTCAGACATGAAGGTCAAATTAGAATGAATCCAAATATAAACTCCAGTTTAACTTTGCTTTAAATATAATCAAAGCAACACGTACAGTCACATCAGCATTTAGTCATTTTGCTAATTGAAACCCATGCCTGACAGAGGAGCAATGATGGTTTAGAGCAGTGGTTCCCAAAGTTGGGGTCGTGACCCCACTGTGGGTCCTGAAACAACAAATTGGGGTCCTGGGATGTTCTCCAGAACTAAAAGTGAATTTAAAATCCTTGCTAATACCATATATTTGCCCTTATAAACTGTTACAAACAGAAGAATAAACATGGTATAATAGTTGTAGATGTTTGTGTTGTCATTTTATCCTTGTTTAATTAGTTTATTAGCAGTGTTTGGCTATTTTGCCAGTGATGGTTGGGGTCATGAGTCTCTGCCACAGTCATTTTGTGGGTCAGAAGCCAAAAAGTTTGGGAACCACTGGTTTAGAGACTACTTTCCTACACCCCCTCTGAAGGAAGCTTTGCACAGTGGCAGTATCGTAGCCTATGAGGTTTATCCGAGGCGCGATTATTGCTAGTTGAAAACTTTACCCAATACCCCGCCTAGGCGACTTGAAATATAGTCGGCAATGGCAATTTTTGACGGCTTCTACGGAGGCTGATCACGTTGTATGAAAGTAAATCATCTCAGTTCTTTCTCATAATAAACATATTTTAATTACAGAAAGAAATTCTTATAAGATCAACACTCTAATTAAATTAAGAGAGGTAGATATGTCTGCCGGAAAGATGAAACCTGGTACTTTAGAAATATTTATTTAGGTAACTTCATTAAGATTTATTGATATGTACTCTCTTTACTTCCCCAGCCCTGGCTGGGTTAGATTGTCGTCGTGTCCTTGGGCAAGACACTTCACCCAACTTGCCTGTGTGAATGTGAGTGTGACTGTGTGTGAATGTTGGTGGTGGTCAGAAGGGCCGATGGCGCAGAATGGCAGCCTCGCTTCTGTCAGTCTGCCCCAGGGCAGCTGTGGCTACAGACATTAGTCGTAGTTTACCCTACAGACATTAGTCGTAGTTTACCACCACTGGTGAGAATGACTGTGTGAATGAATAATGCAACTCTGTAAAGCGTCTTTGAGTGACCTAGAAAAGCGCTATATAAAACTGATGCATTATTATTATTATTACTTTGTATTTTGATGGGAACTTGTTCTGATTCCACATGACCTTCATTCCAGTTACAACTTCCTCTCTTCTCTTTGATAGTATTTATATTCATTTTCCTAACATTACTCAGTGTCATTTTCAAAACAATTGATTACTTTAGTGTTTAAGGTTACAGTCATGTATGTAGGTTCATTCAACATCTGTTGCCCTAAGCCAGTCATATTCCTCCACTACTATTGGTCCACCTGAATGAGCAGCATCTTTCAGGACCCCCTTTGTCATGAGGTTGGAGTAGACACCGTCACAGACCTGGTGCAACAAACCCACAGTCATCTGGACAAAGCAGATCTCAGATCTGCCCCTTGGCTGCACCTGTTGTTCATTGCATTGACATCAAAACAGCTGATACTAATTAACAAGCCCCTCTGCTTCTCAACTGATCAGATTAATATCCCAGAGGTTGAACTGACTTCATGCCAGACTCTTGATTAAAAAGTGCTTCTTAAATGATGATTTGTAAACAGTTTATAACAGCCTTTGACCTGAGAACAGACTGAGAGAAGAGCAGTGGAGTTAATCTAGAAGGTCAGAGATGTAGTCTGGAGGTGACTTCACTAGTCAGAACTAAAACCCAGGACTAACTACTGCTGACTAAACCCAAACAGGTGGAATTGTAACATGTAAATATTTATTCTGACATCTTGTAATATCTTGATTGGTAGAACAAGGGTAGGATTACATCACTAGCAGACATTTATTACAACTAAAACAAGGTACCATGTATGTGTGTATTAAATAGTCATCCTGATAGAATATTATGGATGGACCTTTAGTAAATAGGAGAAGGCACCTGTTTAAAAATGTGGCGTGAACGATGACGTCATTACGTTTAGAACACGACAAGTCACGTGTCATGGAATGTTCCATGAAACCCTCATTCGAGCCCACAACTCTGTGAGTGTCGGATACAAAACCTTGAGCTGCTGAATAAGCATTTATATCAAATCTCTGAGAACTGAAAACTGCTGGAGCCATGGACGTCGGACGGGAGCGCCACCTGCTGGGAGGAGGACCGCCGCCGGGAGGACGTCCCCCGCCGGGAGGACAACCGCCGGATCCAGATGGACATCGTAAGACCAAACTTTTAATAAACCTCTCTAAGCTCACATATCTGTCTTTAAAACGTTTGACACAATCAACTAATTAAAATAAGAATAAACTGTTGAAATGTTTGAGGACTGAGTTTTAGTAGCGTCGTGGTAAACCAGACGAGCAGAACTGAGCTAGCATGCTAGGCTAAAGTTTTAGGTGAATTGTTTTAAAAACGGATCTTTAAGGAGGTGAAACTTAATTGTTTATTAGTGGATTTGTGTGGCTCGGATTTTCTGGGAAATGCCAGATTAGACATTTTAAAGTATTTTTCCAGAATCGGTCTTTGTCAGATGAAGTGTGGCGCGTTACATCATGCGATGGATGAGTGTAAACAACAGAAAATAAAACGGTCGCTGTGTGTGTGTTATGAGCTTATTAACCTGTAGAAAATGTGTGAAGGACTGCCCTGCCAGATTACAAGAAGCTAAAACTTGATAACAAGGCAACACGTGCACTCAAAATGGCGCCGGGGCGTGTGGGTGTTATAAACATGTAGGTCACGACCGATTAGTTTATAAAGTAGTTTTAGCTTTACACAGTGATTGGGAAAAAACATCTATTATGTAGATTCCACACAACAAAGGACTCAAATGATCATATTTATAGAAATGTTGATGTACAGAGTCCAATTTTACTTGGACAAAACAAAATCCAAAATGGGGAATTTTTCGTCACCATAGCAACGGAAGAACTATTTAAATCTGGGTCAAAAACAAATGTAAACAAACGTCATGACGTCAGAATGTCTAGCTAGCTAGGTAGTTGTAGTAGGCTAGTTGATTCTTTTAATTAACATGATCTCAGTATCAGAAACAACAAAAATAGCTTTAGGAACTTGAATTCAATCAAAATCATTGGATTACATCAGGATTATAAAAAAAAGAATTGTTTAAAGCATCAGAACTATAAATGGAGATGTTTCTAGTATTTAGTCCTGATTTGATGATTAATCTGATATTAGATTTAATGTATTCAAACCTCTGGACATCAGAATATTGAATCTATTCCTTTAATTTGGTCAGAGAAGTGATTTATCCAACAGAATCAGAAAGATGAACTCTTAAGTGTTGAATCTTGAATCTCCGATGGTTGTGATCCGACTCAAACAGCAGCAGATATGAATTGGTTTACTGAAACATTCCAACTGGGAACGTTGGTTTCTCCTCGTTGTTCTCTCTAACTTTGAACTTTCATCCAGTCTGATGTGTTTCTCCTAGTAGAAGGTTGGATCTGTTGTCCCTGAACAAAATGACTTGGTGTGTTTTGTGTTCATGTTGTGTTGAAGAGAGGGAATGTTCTAGATTTATTCAGACATTTTTCATTGTTGATTGATGAACTTGACCTGTTTTATGGATGCTGTCAAAGTGCTTCTTTCTAAAAGTCCTTTTAAAACATCCTTATTGAGCAAAATGTTATACAAGGTTTAACCTAATAAATCAGCTATAAATGTGATCTACCATTAAACAACATCATTGAATCAAATAGAATTTGAATGACCAATAAAATATATGTCTTTCACAATAAAAGCCCAGATTTCCAGCTAAATGAGGACTAAAAGCCAGTGAGAAGAAGTGGATTTTAATCCGTGATGTACAGGATGAGTGGTTTACAAAAGCAGGCTGATCCACAGATCAGGGTCCAGACAGGTTGTGTCAGTGTGTTCTATTCCCTCTAACTAAACCTGCTTCATGTAGTTCACTTGATGTGTGTGTACTTCTAGGGAACAGTTTACATGGAATCAAATGTGAAGTAAGTGTTTCTCCACTAAGCGCTGACAATGCATGTTTGTTTTCAGGCCGTTGGTCTGTCTTGTGATGGAGCGTGTAGAGCCGTATGAAATGCCCCTAAAAGATCATTTTCATCCAGTTTTGTCTTTTGGAAAGCCATTTTTGTAATATTCTGAGAACTAAAACAGTTCAACCAAATTAGTGGTGAATAACGAGCTCTGAAAATGATTCAAAGGGACTTCATATGTGGAGAGACTGTTTGATCTGAACGCAAAGCTGAGTCGTGTGTAGTAATTGGACTCATGTTGATCCTTTACTTCCTGTTTTGGTGTCTAAAACCTCAAACTAAGAATTGTGGAGTTGTTATGGAGTGTATGTCATTGATGCACACAGACACACAAACTCCTGATATGCATTATTTACATGATGTTAACAACTCATTGTAACTGTTTTAAACCTGTTCATTTATGAGAAGCAGTGAATCTGATGCCATTTTGTTTTCTCCTCACAGGCGTGGCCGTCATCGTGGAGCGTCCTGAGGCTGAAGGTCGCCCTGAGGTCACCAGGGTCCCGGATTCAGATGAAGAAGATGCAGGTAACATTGTTCCACAGGTTGTTATTAATGATGATGACGATGAGACTGTTGACCGGGGGGATGACAATGTTGAGGTGGTTTTGAATCGGTTGAGTGACGGTCATGGTTTGTTCCGTTGCAGTTGTGTTGCTTTTGTGTTCTGGTGCATTTGCGTTGCTTTTGGTTTGGGCTGTGTTTATGTTGCTTTTGTGTTGTGTTGCATTTGCGTCATGTTGTGTTTGCATTGCGTCAAGTTGTGTCATGTTGTGTTGCGTTTGGGTTGTGTTGCTTTTGCGTTGCGTTTGCGTCGTGTTGTGTTGCGTTGTGCTGTGTTTGTGTTGCATTGTGTCATGTTGTGTTGCGTTGTGCTGTGTTTGTGTTGCATCGTGTTGTGTTGCATGGTGCTGTGTTTGCGTTATGTCGTGTTGTGTTGCGTTGTGCTGTGTTTGTGTTGCGTTGTGTCGTGTTGTGTTGCGTTGTGCTGTGTTTGTGTTGTGTTGTGTTGCGTTGTGCTGTGTTTGTGTTGCGTTGTGTTGTGTTTGTGTTGTGTTGTGCTGTGTTTGTGTTGCGTCGTGTTGTGTTGCGTTGTGTTTGTTTGTTTGCGTCGTGTTGTGTTGCGTTGTGCTGTGTTTGTGTTGCGTGGTGCTGTGTTTGTGTTGCGTTGTGCTGTGTTTGTGTTGCATCGTGTTGTGTTGTGTTTGTGTTGTGTCGTGTTGTGTTGCATGGTGCTGTGTTTGTGTTTCGTTGTGCTGTGTTTGTGTTGCATCGTGTTGTGTTGCGTGGTGCTGTGTTTGTGTTGCGTCGAGTTGTGCTGTGTTAGCGTTGCGTCATGTTGTTTGTGTTGCGTTGTGCTGTGTTTGTGTTGCGTCGTGTTGTGCTGTGTTTGTGTTGTGTTGCGTTGTGCTGTGTTTGTGTTGCGTTGTGCTGTGTTTGTGTTGTGTTGTGTTGTGTTGTGTTTGTGTTGCGTCGTGTTGTGTTGCGTTGTGCTGTGTTTGTGTTGCGTCGTGTTGTGCTGTGTTTGTGTTGTGTTGCATGGTGCTGTGTTTGTGTTTCGTTGTGCTGTGTTTGTGTTGCATCGTGTTGTGTTGCGTGGTGCTGTGTTTGTGTTGCGTCGAGTTGTGCTGTGTTAGCGTTGCGTTATGTTGTTTGTGTTGCGTTGTGCTGTGTTTGTGTTGTGTCGTGTTGTGCTGTGTTTTTTTTGTGTTGTGTTGTGCTGTGTTTGTGTTGCATCGTGTTGTGTTGCGTGGTGCTGTTTGTGCTGTGTCGTGTTGCATCGCGTTGTGCTGTGTTTGTGTTGCGTTGTGCTGTTTGCGTTGTGCTGTGTTTGTGTTGCGTTGTGCTGTGTTTGTGTTGCATCGTGTTGTGTTGTTTGGTGCTGTTTGTGCTGTGTCGTGTTGCATCGCGTTGTGCTGTGTTTGTGTTGCGTTGTGCTGTTTGCGTTGTGCTGTGTTTGTGTTGCGTTGTGCTGTGTTTGTGTTGTGTCGTGTTGTGTTGCATTGTGCTGTGTTTGTGTTGCGTTGTGCTGTGTTGCGTTGTGCTGTGTTTGCGTTGTGTCGTGTTGTGTTGTGTGGTGCTGTGTTTGTGTTGCGTTGTGCTGTGTTGCGTGGTGCTGTGTTTGTGTTGCGTGGTGCTGTGTTTGTGTTGTGTTGTGTTGCGTTGTGCTGTGTTTGCGTTGTGCTGTGTTTGTGTTGCGTTGTGTTGCGTTGTGCTGTGTTTGTGTTTCGTTGTGCTGTGTTTGTGTTGCATCGTGTTGTGTTGCGTGGTGCTGTGTTTGTGTTGCGTCGAGTTGTGCTGTGTTAGCGTTGCGTCATGTTGTTGTGTTGCGTTGTGCTGTGTTTGTGTTGCGTTGTGCTGTGTTTGTGTTGCGTGTTGTGCTGTGTTTGTGTTGCATCGTGTTGTGTTGCGTGGTGCTGTGTTTGTGTTGCGTCGTGTTGTGCTGTGTTAGCGTTGCGTCATGTTGTTTGTGTTGCGTTGTGCTGTGTTTGTGTTGCGTTGTGTTGTGTTGGGTGGTGCTGTGTTTGTGTTGCGTTGTGCTGTGTTTGTGTTGCGTCGTGATGTGTTGCGTGGTGCTGTGTTTGTGTTGCGTCGAGTTGTGCTGTGTTAGCGTTGCGTCATGTTGTTTGTGTTGCGTTGTGCTGTGTCGTGTTGCATCGCGTTGTGCTGTGTTTGTGTTGCGTTGTGCTGTTTGCGTTGTGCTGTGTTTGTGTTGCGTTGTGCTGTGTTTGTGTTGCGTCGTGTTGTGTTGCGTGGTGCTGTGTTTGTGTTGCGTCGTGTTGTGTTGCGTGGTGCTGTGTTTGTGTTGCGTCGTGTTGTGTTGCGTGGTGCTGTGTTTGTGTTGCGTGGTGCTGTGTTTGTGTTGCGTTGTGCTGTGTTTGTGTTGCGTCGTGATGTGTTGCGTGGTGCTGTGTTTGTGTTGTGTCGTGTTGTGTTGCATGGTGCTGTGTTTGTGTTTCGTTGTGCTGTGTTTGTGTTGCATCGTGTTGTGTTGCGTGGTGCTGTGTTTGTGTTGCGTCGAGTTGTGCTGTGTTAGCGTTGCGTCATGTTGTTTGTGTTGCGTTGTGCTGTGTTTGTGTTGCGTCGTGTTGTGCTGTGTTTGTGTTGTGTTGCGTTGTGCTGTGTTTGTGTTGCGTTGTGCTGTGTTTGTGTTGCGTCGTGTTGTGTTGCGTGGTGCTGTGTTTGTGTTGTGTCGTGTTGTGTTGCGTGGTGCTGTGTTTGTGTTGCGTTGTGTTGTGTTGCGTTGTGCTGTTTGCGTTGTGCTGTGTTTGTGTTGCGTTGTGCTGTGTTTGTGTTGCATCGTGTTGTGTTGTTTGGTGCTGTTTGTGCTGTGTCGTGTTGCATCGCGTTGTGCTGTGTTTGTGTTGCGTTGTGCTGTTTGCGTTGTGCTGTGTTTGTGTTTGTGTTGTGCTGTGTTTGTGTTGCATCGTGTTGTGTTGCGTGGTGCTGTTTGTGTTGCATCGTGTTGCATCGCGTTGTGCTGTGTTTGTGTTGCGTCGAGTTGTGCTGTGTTTGTGTGGCGTTGTGCTGTGTTTGTGTTGCGTCGAGTTGTGCTGCGCTTGCATTGCGTCATGTTTTGTTGCGTTTGCATCATGTTGTGTTGTGTCGTTTCTGTTGTGTTTGGGTCATGTTTGGTTGCGTTGTGCGGTGTTGCGTTGCTTCGCATTTCATTCGTGTTGTGTTGCATTTGCGTGGCATTTCCATCATGTTGCGGTCTTGTGTTGTCTTGTGGTGTGTTGTGTTTGCATTGTGTTTGCGTTGTGTTGGCAATGCATTGCATTGCGTTGTGTTGTGTCTGTGTTGCATCGCGTTGTGTTTGCGTTGCATCGTGTTGTGTTGCATTGTGTTGTGTCGCGTTGTGTTATGTTGTGTTTGGGTCGTGTTGTGTTGTGTTGCGTTTGCGTTGCATCGTGTTGTGTTGCGTTGTGTTTGCATTGCATTGTGTCACGTTGTGTTATGTTGTGTTTGGGTCGTGTAGCGTTGTGTTGCGTTTGCGTTGCCTAGTGTTGTGTTGCGGTTGCATCGTGTTGTGTTGTTGCCCTTGCGCTGCATTTGCATCGTGAGGTGTTATGTTGTGTGGTGTTGTGATGCGTTGCATTTGTGTCATGTTGTGTTTGCGCCGTGTTGTCTTGAGTTGCATTTTGTTCGCATTGCGTTGCATTGTGTTGTGTTTGTGTTGCGTCATGGTCCTGCTGTGGTTCAGGAGGCGCTGGAGGTTTCCCCACTACAGGCTTACTGACTGACTGACCTTCGACCTGTACCCGTGTGTTTGCAGGACTAACGTCTAGTGGAGTGGTGTTCCTTCTCCCTAGCTGTGCTGTGACACACACTAGTTGTAGACACCTTTGTTTCCAGGTCTGGTTTCAGGAGAGAGACCTCCTCCTGATCCAGGCCTGATTTCACCTCTTTGAGTTTTGAGTTTTAAAAGCAGAGAAACAAGACACCGAGGACGGCAGAGACACAGCATTCCTGTTGGACATCCAGGGTTTGGAGGACGATGAAGAGTTCCAAGGCCAGAAGAGAGAGACACCAAAGGACAGACGGGACAAAGAAGACGGAGACAGGGAGTTTTTAATTATTATCATTATTATTACAATTATTATTT